>JBBPUL010000717.1:0-15731 GCA_038094675.1 Spongispora temasekensis | reverse complement strand
GGCAACTGTAGCTTAATATAGAAAGGATGAACACTATTCAAATAGATGGTTGAACAAGACACTTCAAGAGTAAAATAGGAGACTATAGTAAATGGGTAACATCAGACTTAGACTTCTAAGCATGGTGAATTTTCTTGGTTGGAGGCTGGTTGGGGTCAACAAAGAGGTCCACATTGCAGCATTTCTTTGAATTACCAGATATGGCCATTGTTTGTGCTACAGCAAGCACACGGATCATAATGACATCTGCAGTGTAAACATCACTCACAATGGCACCTGATCCTTTGGCAGCGATGGACCAGTGGTTCAAGCTGAAGTAGAGCTCAACTAAAGCACCCTCGAGATGGGTATGGTAGGCATCAGGCCTAATGAGGTTCCCACTTATATCATATGTGGGAACTGGGATGAGTCGATGGGTCTCCTGGATGGCTGCAAGAGCACTAGCTGCGACATCATTAGATGTGGGCCAGTTCTCAATGGTGAAGATGGTAGTATCTAGAGATGATTTTTCATTATGTAGCACACACTACCATGACAATGTTGCACACACCTTTCTTATTCTGGTCATCCGACAAGTTGTCTGGATCATCATCACTACAATTACCTGCACTGTCTTTGATAGAGTCCGAGTCGTCATGACCTTTGGCCTGAAAGTGTTGAAGGTGAATGTTAACATCACTGCATCACCAATTGAAATAATAACTTACTTCAAAAAGTACATGATGCACTTTGAAGCGTGCACCAGCATTGTTACCAGCAAGGAAAAGACTTTTCTTACTCTCAAAACCAGGGGTTGCAACAGCATCTTGCAACCAGCGAAGATTATCAGACAATCGAAGGTTGGTCTCTCAGCAGCACATGATAGCTTGATGCCACTGAAGTCCTTGCAAATATGGTTAGGACCCCGATATCCAGCATCTGCCATAAGCCAAAAGTCGCGAGCTGAGATTTGGACAACTGCACAGAGAGCTGCTGGCTTGTAGGACTCAGGAGGGGGGGTAGGATACTTCACAGTAACATTATCACCCAATTCCTGAACCTCGATGTCTAAGCTCCTTGGTTTAACCACCAGGCGGTCCGCATGACCATCACAGATCCATTGGACATTGTCACAGAACATGTCCATACCAAGATAAAACCCAGTCCCCACCATGTTCTTGCGAGCTGCAAGAAGGCACAACAGCATAGTGGTTAGGGATGGTTGGGTGCCACTGGCACCTGCTTTTGCTGGTGGACTAGAATCTTTGGAAGGCATTGTAAAGAAATGTCGATAAGAAGCAGTGAGAAGTAGGTGGATGAGAGAGAGAATGGAGGGAGCAGGTAAAGGAGTAGCTTGGAGCAGTGGCAAACAGAGCACGCAACAAAGGAATGGGCAGTGAGCAAGACTGAACAGGTATAGGGACAAGCAGCGAGCAAGACTAAGCAGGCAAAGGGACAGGCAGCGAGTAAGACTGAACAGATAAAGGGACAAGCAGCAAGCAAGACTGAGCAGGCAAAGGGACAGATAGTGAGCAAGAGGATGAGCAGTGAGCAAGAGCAAGTGGCAGACAAACAAGTGAATGACAGCTCAGTGAGCAAGGATGTAACAGAGTAGCAGAAATGAGTGATGAGAACAGAGAGCGACAGTAAGGGGTGAGATGAGTGGCAAAACAAGAGAAACAGGTAGAGGAAGAGACTGAAGCGACATCATCAGATGGGCTCTGCTTTTATACCTTTAAGGATCGAAGCCTGAGTCGCTTCGAGTATGGTCTAGATGTTCCGGTCCAATCATCAGAGGCTCAAAGCCGGCAGTGCCCCAATGGCAGGGTGAGCTATTCGGTTTAACAGAAAACTTTGAGCTGCATGTCCACACCGCCAACTGTGAAGGTGACCATCATCACCAGATGTCTCAATATGCACAGGAAAGCCTTGCAGAACTGCTCACCATGTTAACTATGTGTGAAATTATCGCACACTTTAAAGGAGTTCTCTGGTTCAGTAGTGAGCAATGTGCCAAGAAGGACTGCCTCATTGCTCATGTGGTCAATTATGCACCAGAAGAATCACTGAAGATACTCTGCAAGCTGGCAACCAAGAAGAAGGGTAGTACCACACTGCATGTTGAGGAGAATTTGGAATACAATTCTTTACAATTCCTCCAGTTGCCTACAGACGAAGAAGTGAAGAACCTATATGGAGACTTCTACAGAGCCACTTCGAATGCAGCCCTGAAATCAGAAATATGTGTGGTCTGCGCTCAGGAATGTAGGGTCAGTGACAGCAGCACCCTGTCAGAGATCAACCTTACCCATATTCCAAACTCCAACCACCTCATTCCAACAAAACCGCACCCAGCCCATGACCTCTTTGATGGGAAACTCCTTGATCCATCTGGATTTAAATGCATTGATGGCCATCATATTCTTTCTATCTGCAGGTGGTGCCTGGATGAGCTCAAGAAACCAGCTATATTGCCACCATGTTACGCACTTGCAAATCAGCTTTGGATTGGATGCATTCCTTGGGAGTTGCAGGTCCTCACATTTCCGGAGCAACTGCTCATATCTCTTCTATTTCCCCGGGTCTTCATCTTCAAGTTGTTCCCAAAGCGTGTTGGAGGAGTTCAAGATGCTTCTGGTCTCCAGAGAGTGATGCGGGGCAATGTCAGTTCATATAAACTCAACACACATGGAGTTATGTTAATGATTAAGGGAAAGTTGATGCCTCACCCACCTGCTATCCTTGCCTCTCTGATATCGGTAACCTTTGTTGGCCTTGGAACGCTTCCGAAGGACTGGATTCACTTGACATTCCATGTTCAATGTCAGGTTGTATTTGATGCCTTATCGTGGCTGAAGAAGAACAACCCAAAATATTATGGTGATATCGAGACTAGTGCATCATGCATTCAAAACCTTCCAGGAGATGACATACCAGACAAGATAACATCAGTTATTCGACAATCAACTGATGTAGGCATTATCGATCAGGAGAGTGATGGTTATGTCCCATTGGACAACGATGAAGGTTGGTTGTATCGCTATGCAATTTGAATGGCAGCTGAATCTGGCCCCAGTAGATGGCATCCAGGATGATAGTCATTCACCAGAGGGACTCAGGCTTGGAGAGCATCCATCTGAGTTGAGAAACAGTGAGAGCAATCATTCTACTGGAACAAGTGCATCGACTCACATCACACAGGCCCTAATGTCATACCATTTCAAGTTTCTGGCATGATTGATACAGACATGTCAAAATTGACTGCCAGTGTTTGGGATCATCTCAGCTCATCTTCAGATGCTTCACAAGACCTTTGAGCAGGAAGCACATGTTCTCTCTACCATCATGGTCGAAAATTTGTTAAATGCAGAACAAGAGGAGGAAAAGAAGTTACTGATTTCAGATCCTGCCATCCGCCTGCTACGTCAACACATCTATGCCACTGGAGGTTGTGTTATAGGCTCAGATCACAGTCGACAGCAATTGTGAAGCCAAATCTGGGTGACATCGATTATGATGAATCCACCTACTTTATGGATCACTATCAACCCATGTGATCTGCATGATCTTATTGCACAGATCTTTGCTGGTGAAAACATCGATATGGATGCATTTGATGGAAATCTTGGCCCCTCAAAGGAGAAGCATGCACAAAATGTCGCACAGGACCCATATGCTGCAGCCAGTTTCTTTCACTTTATGATTGGCACCATTCTACATACACTCTTTGGGATTGAGGTATCTCAGCAGCACATCATTAGTCATCAAGGTATTTTTGGACCCATTACTGCATTCTTTGGTGTGGTCGAATCACAAGGAAGAGGCAGCTTACACCTCCATATGTTACTGTGATTGAAGAACGCTCCCCTGACAGCTGAGGTTGAAAGTCTCTTGAAGACAGAGGAATTCCATCAAAGGATTTGGGAATTTGTCAAGACAAACCTTCATGCTTATGTCCCAGGATTTGAAACTGCAGACACTGTTAAGGAGATACCAAATGAAGTGGACATGGCATACTCATGGCCACCTAAACCCGATTCCTCAGACTACCATGACCAGGTAGCAGACCTAGAGAGACGTGTTGCTCGAGCCAAGCAGTTGCACACATGCGAGCACTGCCAGTGCCTCATTCCTAGCAAATATGGGGGTTTTATTTGCAAAAGGCAGGCACCATTCGAATGGTCAGAAGAAGACTACATTATGGTAAATGGAGAGTGGGGCATGAAATGCCTATATGAGTATTTGAATGGCTGGGTTCCTGCACTCACCATCAATGCATGCTGTAACAATGATGGAATGCTGCTTACCAATAGTTGAGACACAAATAACATCGCCTTCTACATCACGAATTATCAGATGAAGAAACAGGGCCGAAATCACAATATGTCAGCAATCTTGGCCAAGGGATATGCATACCATTCAAAACATTCAATGTATACAGACAGTCTCCATGATCAACAAAGGCTTCTTCTCTTCCGCCTTGTCCACTGTATTAACCAAGAGCAAGAACTTGCCGCGCTAATGGTAATGTTATACTTGATGGAGTGGGGCGATACATATCATTCACATCATTACATCCCAATATACTGGTCTTTGTTTGTCAGTAGTCTGCTGAAAGCCTTCCCGGAACTTACAAAGTCGCATCCTGTCCAATCTGGCAATGAGACAAAAGGATGTGTTGAAGATAGGTTCGTCATTCTACATGAGTTTCATTAGACTTCACGGCTAACTTGGCATATTTCAGAACACCAACTGAACCTGAATCTGGTACTAGTCGAGAGGATGATCAATGAGATAGTGCATCAATGGAGGAGAGCAAAAGTGATAATCAATACCGGACTGTGCTGGTGAGCTTAATTTCAACCACGTTGGCACACACTAGTGACTTAGTAGACATGTTGCAGGACTCTGAGGAGCATGACTCAGATGTCGTAACACTGGATATAAATTCTCTTGGGAAGGCTTTTACAAAAAGCCAGGTTATGGACTATCGCCTGCATGGCAATGAACTTTCCAATGCCAACGTTATCGACTTCTTCATTAACTCATATGAAGTTGATATCAAACCAGATCAAAAGTCTGCTCAGGCTGATGAAGATGAAGTTGGAGACATGACATATACACATCGTCGGGGCCGCCCTTGGCATGAAAGGGTCCATTACCTACCGGCTCATCCCAAGGCTAAACAGAAACAATGCATTATCCGTGCTCGAGGACATAATAATCTCCCAAACTTTATTGGCCGCTATTTTTCTCAGTGTGATGATCCAGATCAATACTCCTTCTATTGCGCTTCCATGCTTCTGCTCTTAAAGCCATGGAGAGAAATCGAGAGCGATCTCAAGCAGCCTCATGAAATGTGGAAGATGGCATTCGAGTCATTCCGCTCTGTGGCACCACAAAAAATCCTGCATATTCTTTCAGAAATCCAGTATTTTTATGAATGCAAATTGTCTGCCAGTGCACAACGAGAGGCAAATGTCATTTATGGTTCACATGGCATCACGGAAGCTAAAACCGCTGAGGAATATGGTGAACTTGACTTGGGAGAAGACAATAGGGATCAGCACCATGTTTTAATGATGGAGGAAGGGCTTGCCGCATTGGTCACATCTCAGGTATCATGGCATGAAGAGATGCATGGACTGATGGCTGTGAAGGTTGCAAAGGCCTCTAAGATATTTCATGACCACGATATACCCCTACCAACTCTGAACATGCTGTCGATGCACCAGAATGACAGCAAAACACTTGGGGATACAGTTGACGAAGAACAGCCAGTGGCTGACCCAGGCCTCAGTGACAGGCTGGGGTTTCAAAATGGTACTGAAGAATATGTCAGGTAGTTTTTGACATGGAAGAAGGAGTTGGCAAATGCTGTCGCAAGCCAGAACATCCTGCCTGGATTCTCTGAGTTACCATCTCCAGATACTGTTGGTCACAAAGGAAGCATTGAGCAGCTCGCTGGAAGCAGCGGTCACTACAGTGGAGCTCCTGGTCCTAGTGTGATATATTTCAATGACACAGATGCATTGTCAGAGGTGGCTATCCCTCCCATTTATCCGTCCATGCTCCGATATGACCAGTTCCACACTTATGGCATCATTACCAGCCATCTCAACCAATCTCTTGCAGGTCATAAACTGGCACCTTTTCACATGATAATTCATGGTGAAGGAGGGACTGGCAAGTCTAAGGTTATTCAGACAATTACAGAATATGTATTTCGCAGCCAAGAATGCAAAGCATATGCTACTCAAAGCTGTGAATATGGGTGTCGCTGCCTCTCTCATTGATGAAAAGACCACACATACAATCAGTTTTATTTCCCCAGGCCAATCAGTCAATGAAACCAATATTAGTCCTGAACAAAGGAGGAAGATGCAAGCTTTTTGGAAACCATACCTGTACCTTATCATTGATGAAATTTCGATGATCGGAAAGGAGTTCCTGGCCAAGTTATCATGAAACATCAGCATCTTAAAGATGGTTGAAGGGCAGCCCACATCACCCCACTCATTTGGTGGAGTATCTGTTATCATCTGTGGTGATTTTCATCAGTTTCCCCCCGTTTCTGGTGGTCCAACATATGCACTCTACTACCCACCCTCTCCACATGATTCGTTCCTTTCTCAACTCAGTCGAACAATTTATGAGGAGTTTACTACTGTGGTTATCTTGAAGGAGCAAATGCGCATCACAGACCAAGCATGGCAGGACTTCCTACAACATCTACACCATGGCCATGTTCAGGAACACCATATCACAATGCTCCGCTTGTTGCTCACCACTAATGCAGACTGTGCCACCCAGACTGACTTCACCATGAGTCCCTGGAATAATACAGTGCTTATAACACCATGACATGCAGTGCATCGGCTTTGGAATGAAACTGCACTGAAAGAACATGCCCATAGTTGCCAACAAACTGTGTTTCAAATCCCTGCAGGGGACCACATCAAAGGTAGTATATATCATTATTAAACAAAAACAATTATTGATAACAGCAGGAAATCCATTGACTTTGCCAGAACAATATGCATTCGCAACACGTAACCATTCAGGTCATTCAGGTTGAAGCCATCGCAACCAGGACCTATCCAACATGATCGAAGTTGCAGTTGGCATGAAAATCATGGTAACACAAAATGTGCAGACTGACCTTGACATTACCAATGGTGCACGTGGGACTGTTGTCGCCATCATCCTAAATCCCGACGAGCCTGTCATTACAGAAGCAAAGGCAGTCATTCGACTACAACAACTTCCACTTTGCATCTTAGTCAAGCTTGATCACACAAAAGTGAGATGCCTGAGCAATTTGGATGAGGGAGTGAAGTGACCTATACCAGGACACGACCATTGGTCTCTACTAACCACAAAGAAAGAAGAACTTATGGAGGAGGGCCGCGACTTAGGTCACAAGACACAAGAGGTCGAAGCTGGGGACAGCTCGACTCTTGGCCTGGTTTATATATTGTCTACTATATTAAATACATGAGGTATGACTAAGCTACATGTGTCTAACATGAGGTGGTCCAGAAAAATGATGTCATAGATAAGAGATAAGAGGGTCCAGACCTCTGACATCATTGATGATGTCATGTCACATGATCGGTCTAGACCAGTGATGTCATATTACGTAATGCGGTGTGTCACACCGTTGAGATGAGAAAAAGGAGGCGAGTTTGAATAGGGTTACAACACTACCCCGTCTTTAGGTTGAGATTCCAGATCAACCGGAGTCATAAAATAAAGATGTAAACTCTTGGAGGGTTACTCCTTGGACTTTTCTGGGCGCAGCCGGATTTTTTCGATGAAACTCCTTAATGGCCAGAGGAGCATTGGCAAGATCAGCAGCTGGCTGCCAAGTAGCGTCACTGACGTCGTATCCTTTCCATTTAACTAAGTAAGAGAGTCCACGTCGAGTGGAGTGTGAATCCAAAATGCTTTCTACCTCAAATTCTTCGGATCCATCTTCAGAAATATGCACCGCATCAGGTTTGCTGACCGGTTGTCCCGGCAATTGGTCTTTAAAGGGTTTTACGCGAGAAATGTTGATGGTAGGGTGTATCTTTATTCTGGCCGGCAGTTTAAGCGTAACCGTGTTAGGTGAGGTTTTCAAAACGTCGAACGGCCCAATCCACTTTTGTGTCAGCTTCGCAGAAGTGTACGGTAGTTGCAAATGTTCCATAGATAGCCAGACGGAATCGCCAATTTTATATTCCGGTGCTGCCGAACGCTTCTTTTCAGCTTGCACTTTCATTTTTTCTGCGGCAGCATGTGCTTTTCCCAGCTCTGTTTGGAATCGTCCCGCGATGGAAGTATCATGTTTAACTTCGAATCCCATGCGTGGCATGTAGTTTCGAGTAACCGCAAATGGGATGCTACCAGTAGCACGTGTAACTGTGTTGTTATGGGCAAATTCTGCCATTTTGATGTAATCCGGCCAAGATTCCTGATTCTTAGATACGTAACATCGGAGATATTGTGCGAGATCGCGATTTACTCTTTCTGTTTGTCCGTCTGTTTGCGGATAATGCTGTAGAGAGCTTTTGTTCGATCTTAAGCAATTTACACAACTCGGTTGTGAATGCTGAAGAGAATTGCGGACCTCGATCTGATATGATTGTTTTAGGCAACCCGTGCTTGCACCATACATGATCTCTGAATAAAATGGCCAGCTCTTTAGAGTTTATAGATTTAGAACATGGCGTAAACACCACTTCTTTAGAAAATCGATCTACCACAATGCAGATGGCATCTAGGCCATTTACTGTGGGAAATCCTGAAATGAAATCGACAGATATATCCTCCCAGGGATGTTTAGGAATAGGCAATGGTGCTAGTTTTCCTGCCGGAGGACGGGACGAAGATTTTGACTGAGCGCATATTTGACAACGATCGATGTATTCATTGATTTCTTTTTTCATCTCAGGCCAGAAGAAATGCTGAGAGATAGTGGATAAAGTGCGCTGTTGACCTGCATGTCCGGCAATTGGGGAGTCGTGGCAAAGAGTGAGAAGTTCTATCCTCAATCCTGGAGGTACGAAGACGCGATTGGAGTCGTTGATAAATACGGATTGGTTTTCGTCGAACCAGCAAGTGACAGACGATGGTACTTTTAAGTTTTTTGACATTTTTTGTAGCTTTTCCAAGAATGGTGATTCTAAATGGACATCGTTGATAATAACCTGCGGTGGCAAGACCGTAATGTTTTCATTTAAGTTCTGCACTGCATCACCATGATCAGGTCGTCTGGACAGGGCATTGGCTCTAGCGTTGGTTGATCCAGGTTTATATATAAGGACATAATTAAACTCCTGTAACGTGGCGTGCCATCGAGCTTGGCACAGTGATAAAGTTTGCGGTTTTTTCCAATATTCGAGGTTTTTGTGGTCTGTCCAGATTTCAAATCGTGGGTTACCAATAAGATAATGACGCCATTCTTTTAGTGCGCGAATGATAGCGGCCATTTCTTTGTCATAAATAGGGTAGTTTTGCTCTGCGGCATCGAAAGAGTGCGAGATAAAGGCACAGGGTCTCCAGAGACCATCTTCACAGTGTACTGAAAGTACTGCTCCTGTGGTGATGTCTGATGCATTGGTTTCTACTCTCAACTCCTTTGTACTGTCTGGGTATGCGAGTAGAGGTGCTGTTGTGAATTTTTCTTTTAGCGTTAAATAAGCCTCTTCTTGTGCTGGTCCCCAGGACCAAGGTACATCCTTTTTAGTCAACTCTGTCAAGGGTTTGGCTGTATGCACAAAGTTTTCGATGAAGCGTCTATAATAGTTGCACAGTCCCAGAAACGATTGCACTTGTTTTACAGATTGCGGTTGGGGCCATTCCGCGATTGCTTTTGTTTTGTTTTGTTGCATATCCACCCCATCTTTAGATACGACCATACCCAGATAGTCGACAGTAGATTTAAAAAAGAAACATTTGGAAGGTTTACAATAGAGGTCGTTATCCCACAGGACCTGTAAAACTTCGCGAACCTTTTGCGCGTGCTCAGCACGAGATAAACCAGTGGTGAAAATAATAAGATTGTCCAGATATGCACCAGTGTCATCATAGCGATCATGAAACAAATCATCCATCATAGCCTGAAACGTAGCAGGCACATTTTTATAACCAAAGTACATGACTAGGGGTTCAAAGGACCCAAAAGGAGTGACAAAGGCACCTTTCCATTCGTCACCTTCTTTCATGCGAACGTTGGTATATCCCCAACGAAGATCCAGCATGGTAAACATGTCAGCACCACGAAGCCGATCGACTAGCTGGTCAATGCAAGGCAATGGATATGCATTCATGACCGTTCCTTCATTAAGGTAGTGGTAATCCATTACCAATCTCTTTTTTCCGTCTTTTTTGGGAATAAAGAACACAGGCGCCGTCTGGGGCGACTTAGAAGGTCTTATATATCCCTTTTCAAGTTCTCCATCAAGGAATTTTCGAATCTCAAGTAAATCCGTTTGTGACATAGGGATCACTCGACCTTTTTGGGTACAAAGTCCGGTTGCAAGTCAATCGCATGATCCCATGTTTTACGGAGCGGCATACGCATAGATTCTTGTTCTGAAAACACATCTAGAAAGTCATGAAATTCACTTTTTGTTCTTCCAGAGATATTTTGTTGATGCCCACTGTGTCATAACGCGGAAACGACATAGTGTGATTTCTCCAATCTATGGACAGGTTATACTCTTTAAGAAATTCGTACCCTAAGAAAACCGCATTCATAGCTAGGTTGGATACGTATAATGTTAACGGAAATGAATATGCAATCCTGTTGCCGTCTGTCATCTCTGCATGCACTTGGCATACATGAGTGATCCCTTTTCCTACATTTGCTGACCCATCGGCATTTCGTACTTCGATAGGTCTAACCAACTCTTTGCAAGCAATGGCGTTGGCTGTAACAAATCCTTGGTCGACAAAACAATGAGTAGCACCGCTGTCGACTAAAGCGGACACCCAGACCGACGATTGGTCATTTCTTCGTAGTTTAAGCTCCACTTCTAGAGCGTTTTCTCGTAAGTGCCGTGTCTTATATGGCATCATTCTGATATGCTGAGGGATTTCATAATTTAAAGTATTTTTTTGTATTTGAGCGAAATTAAGCACCCAATGTTTTTCTTCCGGGGCCGAGCTCGATTGAGACTTCACTGCGGAATATTCGTCTGATGGGCTACCATATCGAGACGACAATTCATGCGAGGAGAACGAGGCAGGCTCATAGTTTTTGTCCTGAGCCATCTTGGCGAGTTCTCGCATGTCGAACACTTCATAATTAAAAGATGAAGACAAATTGACCGAGTTAATTACAGGGGTAATTTCTTCCCATTCAGGCTCATCGTAATAAGAGTCAAAAAATTCCGAAACAGGTACATAGTCCGAAACACTATTTTTTGTATTTAAAAAATTTTTGTAAGAAGAAGTATCACTAAAAGAAACATTGTCCGAGACCTCAGACACCCTCATATCTGAAGTCGGCACTAAAAACCCGCCTTGGCACATGCTTCTACTGCGAGCCGATCTCACCAGTATGCCTCAGCTTCTTCCGTCATCCATGCCTGACGGTGGGCTGTTGCCGCCGGTTGCGGCGCTTGTGGGGGCGGGGGCTGAGCGGAAACTTGCTGCTGTTGGGGGTGCCAGGATGCAGTGTACCCTGGGGCTTGAGGAGGGAGAGAGGAGACGGCCTCTCTTGCCTCATACAAAGTGCGATTGCGGGGGCGGCATGATGGATTTGTTGGACACATTGCCCAAATGTGTCCTTTGCATTGGCAACCAAAGCATGTTCGGTTGTCCGGGGCGGACGGCGTGCGCGGGGTTTGATGATCTATTTCAATTGGCGCACCTTGACCGGGTTGGGTACCGGTGGGAGTAAATCGTTGTCCCGGTACGGGGGGATGCGGAAGGGGACGAGAGCCGAAGGGTCGAGTGCCAGGAGCACGAGGAATAGCGGGGCCTATAGTGGGCCTGGCCAGGGCGATTCGTTCAAACTTTTGATTGATGGCCGTGTAGGCTGCCACTAATCCTGTGTAGTCATCGTCATCGAGCGTTGCACCGTGTAGCTCATGTTCAATGTGGATCTTATACTGCACTGCTCTTTTTAGCAGGTGCACCGCTTCCTCGTTACTGCATTTGGCATCTGAAAACAGTGCCGCAAAATCCCTCATGAATGTGGTAAAGTCGCCACTTTGTTTTAGATTAAGTAATTTTTTGTAGGCCTCGTGGCGAAGAGTGCCTATCACAAAATACGTCGTCAGCTCAGTCTCGATTTCTGCGACTGAAGGCCAATCATCGACGTCCTTATCCCCGAATTCTTCGAGCGTTTTGATAGCGAAGGGGGCGGCATCGCTTATCAATTGGGTTACTACCGCGTACGTTTCTTCGTGACGGTCCAGCTTCTTCACCTTGAGGTACAATTTCATTTTGGCCCACCAGAGCCGGAAGGTTGTCTTGTTCCCGTCCCATAGGCCAGGATCGCCGATGGTCCATTTGGCCCTTGTGGTGACGTCGAGCTGAAGGCCCGACAATTGATCTGCCAGATCGTCTATCTTCTGTGTGATATTTGCGTTCAACATCTTCGTAGATTATGAAGTTAACGGTGGCGGCGTAGGGGTTGGAGGAAGGAGGAGTGGCGCGACGTGCGTCAAAAAACAGTTGTAGGAGGTGTGGGGGGATGTTGGCTGCTTCTAACTGAAAACTCGTATTTCCAGTCCAGTCCCACTCAGGTTTGGGGGCTACTTTGCGAACAGCAAGAAACTCGTAGCCGATGGTGCACATATACTAAAAAAAAAGAACTCGCTTGCCACTACCACAAAGAGGGCTCCACGAGGGTTTCATCTCATGAGGACGAGTCTTGTACGCTGGCTCGGGACCGGAGAGTCGAGGGGGGGGGGAACCGGGGAACTGCCTGGCTACGGCTGAAGATTTAGCTCTCCGAGGCTGCGAATCTTACAGAAGAGTTCGCGATTCTGCTACTTTGCACGGGTAGTACTGCTGCGCTGATCCACTTTGCGCCAAGGGATTGATCCTTATTTTTCCGCGGATAGCCGTGTCCTCTCGAATGAGGTCAAAGCACTACCAAGGCGAACGGAAACGACGGCGGACAACCATATAACAAAACGTTTGGTAAGGGAGTGCTTGTCTCCCAGCTATCACGGAGCAACCGCATTCCCAATAGAACGATGACCACTAAGACGCCTGTGGATCGGCTTTCTAACAGTGAGTACGACGACGAGCGGGGCGCTTATGTAACCGGCACAAACGTAGAGAGCAACATATGGCAGCTTCGACCTAATGAAGTGACCTATACCAGGACACGACCGTTGGTCTCTACTAACCACAAAGAAAGAAGAACTTATGGAGGAGGGCCGCGACTTAGGTCACAAGACACAAGAGGTCAAAGCTGGGGACAGCTCGACTCTTGGCCTGGTTTATATATTGTCTACTATATTAAAAACATGAGGTATGATTAAGCTACATGTGTCTAACATGAGGCGGTCCAGAACAATGATGTCATAGATAAGAGATAAGAGGGTCCAGACCTCTGACGTCATTGATGATGTCATGTCACGTGATCGGTCTAGACCAGTGATGTCATATTACGTAATGCGGTGTGCCACACCATTGAGATGAGAAAAAGGAGGCGAGTTTGAATAGGGTTACAACAGGGAGTAATACCTGTGGAACTGATGTTGAGAACATACCACATCAAGGTTAGTGTCTATGATCAGGAAGCCAAAAAAGAAAAAATTATACAATGCACCATCAAAAGACGTCAATTTCCAGTGACAGCTGCATATGCATTCACAGACTATCATTCACAGGGCCAAACGATCCCTTATGTCTTGGTTGACATTGCCACACCTCCATCCAGTGGATTGAGTCTCTTCAATATTTATGTGGCACTGTCACGCAGCTCTGGACGATCGACAATCCATCTCCTTCGCGATTTTGATATCAAATTGTTTCAGGCATCACACTCCCCACAATTGCTGGCTGAGGATGATCAGCTTGATGAGCTGAATGAGAAGATGAAAGATGAGTGGAAACGGTTGGGACATGATATTTGATAAACGGCCAATGTTGTGTTGCCCTATTTGTATTTTGTTTGTACTTATTGTCCCAAAAGGATAGATGCTGGAATTACGATGGCGGCAGAGACCTTGTCAAGCAAGGTAATCAAACAAATGACATGAGAACTGTGATGTCCATGTGTGGGAAGACATATGTGACATGTGAGTAAAACTCATTAATGTGTGGTAATGCCTGGGAAGCATTCACAGTTAACCCAATTGGGAAAGCATGATTAAGTAAGTAACTATATCTCCTGATACATCCTAAGACAACTTACAACAGGCTTTCATTAAATGAACTAATTTCACCAAACAATGCAATGAGTTATTATTCTTGAGGAGGTTGGTTCATGTGTTGATTTGGTCTGGAAGAATTGCAACACTATCTAATCTCAGTTAGGAAGGACATCCATTTTAGTGCCATAGTGGCCATTTGAGATGAGAAATTTGGTAGTAGAGCATGGATACTGAGGTAGTCATAGTGGGCATTGAGAACAACATAATCCAAATCTAGAAGTGGTTGGCACTGGCAAGGCATACTACGAAAAAAGCAACAGACAGACAAGTGGACTCAGATGAGATCCTGGGGATATAGTGAGTGACTTGAGATAACAGTGAGTACACTGGCATGATGAGAGCATATAGTGACCTCAAAAACCTTTTCCATACTAACCCCAATGGCAGTGCACTGTGTGCACTGCCAATCACTGTGGGAATTTCGCTTAGCTTGGGTGGGGATATAAATAGAACATACTCTTGGCTACAAAATCACTCCCTGGAGCATGTGATTTGGTTCACACACTATAGAGATATGACCATTCTAAGACAGCCATGTCATAGAAAGGGTTTTTGAGCTTTTGAATTTACAGGGGTATTTGGATATTATTAGTACTTGGTATAGCCTCCTTTTGCTCTAAGCACTGCCTAAACCCTTCTAGGCATGCTTTCAATCAATTTCTGACATTCCTCAACTGGTATCCTATCCCATTCCACCTGAACACTTTCCCAAAACTCATGAATTCCTCTAGGAGGGTTTTCATGCTCTGCAAGCCTCCTTTTCAGCCATCCCCACAGATGTTCTATAGAGTTCAAGTCAGGAGACTGTGCAGGCCAAACCATTGTCCCAAATTCCTGCTCTTCTAGCCACTCCTTGACCTTCTTGCAGGTGTGCTTGGGATCATTATCTTGCTGAAAGATGATATCAGGAGAATGAAAACCATAATACTCCAGTGTTTGCTGGAGCTCATCCTTCAAAATCTAAAGGTAGAGGTCTCCATCCATCCTACCATCAATCTCAGAAGCAAATTCCACTCCCTCCCAAGCCATACATCCCCACATCATCAAAGAACCCCCTCCAAACTTGAGGGTTCCATCCACTAGCCTGTCACTGAGCCCTTCACCTGATCTTTTCCAAGCCCATTTGTGCCCATCTGACCCTAGGCGATTGATTTTGGTCTCATCAGACCATATGACCTTTTTCCAGTCCTCTATAGTCCAATCCTTATGAGCATAAGCAAATCTAAATGAGTCTTGCGATGTCTAGCTGAGAGAATAGGGTGTTTGGACTTGACCACAGCCTTCATACCAGATTTCTTCAAGTGAAGACAAACAGTACTGGCAGAGAGAGGCTGATTGATGATATTGGAAAGAGCTTTGGTGACT
>JBBPUL010000716.1:0-15746 GCA_038094675.1 Spongispora temasekensis | reverse complement strand
TGGCTAGTTCTGGACAGCAACCCTCTAGATTGTCCTAGACTGTGACAGACCTTGACAGAGTGGTGACAGGTGCCTTAGACTAGGACACAGTCAAGGATAATGGATTAATGGCCCCAGTGTGACAGTCTAGCCAGAGCTAGACAGACTATGATCATCAATTAGACAATTCTAGACAGGTACCCAATTGGCTAGTTCTGGACAGCAACCCTCTAGATTGTCCTAGACTTTGACAGACCATGACAGAGTGGTGACAGTTACCTTAGACTAGGACACAGTCAAGGATAATGGATTAATGGCCTCAGTGTGACAGTCTAGACAGAGCTGGACAGACTATCATCAATTAGACAAATCTAGACATAATGCTCCATCATTGGCCACTCTGGTTAATCCAATTTGGATGTGCTTGGTAATTATCAAAACAGGTATCATAAATCATAAAGATGACATTCAACACATCACAAACAACTGAAGTACGAGCATAGTTAGTCAAGAATAACATCAAATTTACACCTGCCAACAATCTGTTCCTTGTTACTCATGCCATTACTAAAACATCATGCCAGATCAGAGGATCGTATAATAAGACAGGAAAAAATACTTGCCTTCTGAGCTGAGCCCATCGCTTGCACAAATTCTTCGTCTTGACATGATGGATAGCACTGGTATCACATTTGCCCATCGGCCTGAGTATCTCCATATAAACCGGCAAGTAGGTATTGACTCAGAAGTTGACCTCACCATATCCTGCAGCAATCTCGTCGAAACCTACCTTGAGCTGAAAATAAATCAATTAGTGTTGGCGCAATGAAAAGAGCTGAAAAAAACGAACAGCAGTGGTGGCAATGGCCACTGCAACCCTCGGAACCTCTTCAGCGAACACTTCAGGAAACAACTTGCTGACAGTGGCAGGTCCTGTGTAAAAGAATCCAATAATGAGGCCCGAAAGGGCAGGATGTGCGAGATTATTAGCATGCCCCTGGAAATGTTTCAGCTTGCTTAATCTCGAAAGAATCATCTTACCTCGGCATCTGATCCATCCCTCAGGAATAAGCCACCACTGCCTAAAAGATTTTTCATGATCTGAATGTTTCGTTCAGAGTGATTCTCAGGATCCCACTGGTACTGTTAGGTGACAAAGGTACAAGCCTTTTTTCTCAACATTGAACGCCAGTTACCAAGGTCCTCCCATAGCTAGCAGCACTATGTGAACAGGCATATTACAGGAAATGAAAGGGTGGGTACATACAAGCTTCATGATACCGGATACATTTTCTGGCCACCAATCTGGATTGTCCTGATCATCACAATGAAGAGTGCAATTGAAATGAATGACTTACCATCAGAAACAATCAACCCTCGAGATTGACGCTCAGTAATAGCTTCGTTGATATACTTGACAGCCTTAGTATTGAATGCCACACGAACAGGGAACAAACTGATTGAAGCAGCATCACAATGGCAAAATTGTTTTGCATGTTCAATCACATCACGAGCTGGCGGGTCATAGTACTGCAGTTGCCGAGGTTCTGTGCATTCCATTTCTGAGCATGCTGGAAGGCTGGCAGGACGGGCTTGACCGTTTCCATTTCCAGCACTCGCAGCTTCCACATCACCTATAATGGAGTCAGTGGGTTCAGCTTGCTGCTGTCCGGTTGCAAGTAACTGCGTATTGCTTGGTAAGTGTGGGACACGGTTCCATTGGCGGTATCTGGCCATAATGTTCTCAGGTTGCATAGACATGGATCGTTGGCTGGGGATCGGGTTACCGGATGCACGAGGAACAGATCGACTTGGTTGGCGAACTGGGGCTGTACCTTCATCACTTGTCCGACCAGTATTGTCTACAATCGTTCATCAGCTATAATCATATTTTTCAGCAAAACGTACCTAGGACATGATTACCCCCATCATGCAAGTCATCAGAAAAACTTTTAAGTCACAATTGATTTAGATAATTCTATAACAAATGAAATATAGCAATAGAGGGTTTTGTTTCTTGATATTCATAGTTATATATATTTAGTAATATTAAATAAATACAACTAATAGCTTAAATGTGAATATTCACTGTGCATATAATGTCTGCCAGGGATTATCTACCATTATCTACCATTATAATCTCTTCAAAATTTTCCTGATGCAAAGCCGTCTCATCTCCTGCTTCTTTGTTCGCTATGGTAATGGCACAGTTAGCATGGTCCATCTTGATTTAATATAACCCACCTATCAATCCTCCGAAGAAGTCTACAGAAATGTATGGTCAGCCATGTCAGGTTGAAGTATTTGATACTGTACCTGGGGATCGTGATCATGATGACCTTAAATTACCCTCGCCATCTATTTGGAATACGAGTTTAGTAACACAAACTTAAGACACTCAGTAGCATACCTTCTTGTCAGTGCAGGGCTTCCTCAGCAACTCTGTCGTCCTTGCTCAGTGAGGCTTCATCAATCTTGAGGGATAAGACTGGATTAGCACTATATACCGGTATGTTGTGTGATCAATAGCTTACCTGTATGTCTCCTCTATCGTTGGGAGTAACAGAGGGATCATGACCAAACCTACTCGTACTAAGTGGCAGATCATAAGCTCGTTTCAATCTTCCAGTATCTGGCTGGGCATGTGCGAGTGAAGGATTACCTGCAGCAGAGGTCCGAGATGTTGAAACAGTTGGAGACCATGCACATTGAGAGGAAGAAGAGACACACTGTGCAGCCTGATGATGTTCACCTGTGGAGGAAAAAATTGACTGGGCATGGGATGTTGGTGCAGTTGAGTCTTTCCTTGAAGAGTTGCCTGAAAACGAGGTAAAGCATGATGACGGTGGTTCAGAACCATTTGATGCAGGCTGGGAGGATATTCCACAGAACCTGGTGCAAGGGGGAGCCTTCGTATTATCCTTTGCCTGGGATCCATCATCAGGAATTCTGAATCCAAATTGCTGACCAGTCTTTGCTTGACAAAATTCTGGCTGCAAAGACGACTGAGAGTACTGAGAAATAGTAGCCTGTGCTTGGGTCTGGGATACAACCACCTCGTTGGATCCACCTCATCCTGTCTGATGGCCATGTCCACCGATGTCCTCAGATGGAGCCATGGGATTCAGATCCTTGCCCTGCATAGCAATGTCCATTTTTGAAACCTGTTTAGACCATTCCATCTGGATTCATTCTATTTGCTTCATCTGTGCCAGTTGACCTCCATTACCTTTTCCCGAGTGCTCGGAGTGCCGTGTCCCATCAGCAACATATTGTGTCCCTACTCAATTAGAACTGGCAATGCAGAAACTTTGCATACATACCTGTAAGTGCTTCATCTGAAGTTATTCGAGGTTTCTTTGACCCGTTGGCATCATCATCATCTTCATCTTCATAAATAATTCTATGCTTGGCCATCATACTAAATGGAGAGGGTAAAAAACTGCAAGGTAAGCTTCACCATTTTAAGTATTCTGCAAGCGACAGGCACATGCGAGGTTACATATTCATTTACATAAAGACATAAAACAATATTTACAGTAAGTACATGATGACAATATGTACTGGATGTTTGCTGATCAGTTCATGACACCGTTGGTTCCAAGTCCATCTATTTCACCCTAACTCATACTATCAGGACCTGATATGCCAAAGCTCTCTGAATTCAACGTCTCCACATCAGGACGCCACTTCTGCAACTGAGAGCTTGACCCATCCTCATTTTCAAAGTGGTGCTTGGAGCTACTCCACATCATAGACAACCATGGCAACAGAATTTTGGGTAAGACAACGGCAGATGTAGTGGTGGCTGACATTGAGGAGGCACTTGACATGGAGCCACACTGAACAATTTCCCTTGTTTTTAGCATCTTTGGCACCCAGAATTCATCCAGGAGCTTCGCGAGTACGATAACAATGGCATTGATAAAATCGTTATGAGTGAAGTCCCGATTTGCCTGATGATTCCCATCTTGCAGCTGAATGGGTAAGATAAGCTCCTCCTGGATATTCTCGAAAAGGGGGATTAGAGGGCGGAAATACGAGGATACATATGAAACCATATGCCATGTCCAGCCGAAATCAGATTGTATGGTAATGACTTTAAGAGTGCTGGGCTGGGATGTGCTGAAAAAAGGGTCAAAACACTGGGAAAGCACTTTTTCAGGTTTGCATTTACCCGGCTCGTCATACAGGAGACAAATGGCAAGCAAGATGTAAAAGAAGGATTCTAAGTCATGGTGAGCTCGATGCACTACTGGCATCCTGGGTCCAATGGAAATGAGTTCTGCAGCCATCCAGGCCCATGTACCCTAGCGTGCATCAGAAAATCAGTACAGATGCATGACCGAAAACATGCAGTGCGATGAAGTGGGCTTGCATCAATCAAAGAATTGGAACTATCTGGGAGGGGATCATCAGCTACAGGGATAACGATATTTTGTGATTCCGTCAACTTGGTCTGAGATAGCGGCACATTTTCACTGCTGGCATGGATTCCAGGTGTGAAGTCCTTGGAATAGAAGTCACTCATAGGGACAGCATATCCTCAATCACCAAGGAGGCCACGATGTGGTAGTTTCTGTATTTTCGCCCGAAGCACAGCCTTCTCGTGTTCTTGGAGCACTCGATCGAGGAAATCTTCACCAAGGTTGATGTGTATCACCAAAACCAGCAACAAGTTAAATAAACTAATGTCATGGTGAAGTATGTGCACCCACGTCAGAGTGTCGCAGTGCGCTACAATGATGTGAGTGTTTGCGATTCAGGTGAGACTGGTTTGGATGCACCACAGAGACAATCAACGAGCCCGACCAGCAACTCGGAGAGTGAAGTGAAGTCAAAAATAGGGTAGCCTCTCGGTCTCAAAACCAAATGTGATAGAACACGTAGGTAGTATGAGGACGGAGAGGATCCACTGAGAAGTGTACGGAAGATGTGGGTAGAGTGATTTATGAACTCCTGAGTGACGGGGTGTTGAGTTTGGACCTGCTGCTCATGCACCAAAGTCGGCACACCCTGCACTTCAGCCATCTTCAATATTTTTAAGACATGACCTTCCGTATATCGTCGCAAGGGGTCGACCCATGAATCCTTGATGACGACTGCTTGCTCTTTTTCATCAATGGTAACTTTGCCACTCCACACTGTTGTACCACGACCATGTAGGGAGCCAGAGGAGAACAACAGCGTATCGACTAATATGTTGTAAGCCTTATCTTGCTTGACTATTTGGATTGACTTTTGACCATTCTAGACAGGGGAGATGGTGGAATCGAAGCCAAGTGCAGCCCCATTTGCAAACGTGAGACCGAGAAGAATTCAAAGAAATTGTTTAGGGAATTTGTGGATGTCGAGAGGGAATGTAGAAACAGAACCACCATGGTCGAAGATGGTAAGGATAATATAAGGGCCTAAGAGACAAATACCGGAAACCATGCAGTGTCCATTCTGAGCTTCGAGGAGAAGTGCTACCTTTCCAGCAAGTTCAATATATGAATCCTTGTTATTATCTTTGCTGAATGTCATTTTCACCTCTTCTAAGGAATAAACGTCAGTTCTCATATCAAATTTCACTTGCTGAACGACCCGTCTTGTGATTACTCCTTCTTCACAAAGCAGGAGATCAGGCTTGCAAATAGTGCCCCTCAGGCTGTCTACTGGGTTGTTTGCTGCTTTGCCAGTCCATCGTCTAATGTGAGGTCAGTGTCGAAACTACTAATGAAGCCTGCTCTAATGCACCTCATACACATATGCGAGTTTGGTACATGCTGAATAACACCGTTGAAGAACTCTGTGACCCCCTCTTCTGGTGCTGCTGAATCCTGGTCTTCCAGAAAGTATGTCCAACGATTTTTTGCCTGCTGCCAGGTCGAATGCATGTTATTTATAATTGATTCAATCATACCAGTGGCAGCCATGTTTGACCCAGGCAGAAATAACTTGCTGTCTGGGAAAATTTTAGCCAGGAAAGAGTTCATTTGCTGCTTGTCGAGCACCCAGTGGACAGGGGCTGTGTCTTCTGTGATTGCAGGATCCATGGATGAACGATATGCATCTCTCTTGTGGCGTAACGGAAGGGGGATGGCTAACTGTGACCTGGTCAGCTACTTCATTGTTGAGTGCCTAGACGACGAACTGTAGAAAGCTTTCGGAGTGGTGTGTTATGCTTAGTAAGCAATGATTAGACAAAAGATCTGAGGCTAGTATATTCAGTTATTTTACCTGCTACATACTACCTGTCTGGGTATCCGATGTGAGGTTGAGAGACTCGAGGGTATTGATGGTGGTAGAAAGCATGGTTAAGTGCTATCCCATATGAGTAATCGAATTAAAATAGCTTATTGATCGATCACTGATACCACATACAGGAATTCTATACAATGTAACTACGAAGGGCATAAAGCATAGTAGAACTTGATGTGAACCTAAGTGAACCTCGAGCTGAGGACACCTTCCTTGAGGGCTCAGCACCACCGTCAGCCTCTACATAACCACAATAGTCGAGGGGACAACTCGAAGAAATGAGGGTAGTGAATGGATCATTCACGACTTAGGCACAATACACAAGAGGTCAGAACTGGGGAGCCAGTTCGACTGTCTTGGCCTCTATTTATATGATGGTCGTGTGGTGCACGGACCATGTACTACTAGCCTACCCTAAGGTACATGAGGTATAGGCGAGGCCCTTATCTATGACGTAGGTAACATGAGATTACCATGCTGCAGACATGCGGTGGTCTGGACTATGGTCTAGATGCCTTGTGTCATCCATGAGGCGATGACGTATCTCTTGGCTGTGCAGAGTCCAGATCCATGATGTCACCAGTGACGTCATACCTTAACCTTGTGTGCATACTCAATATGCACCTAATCTCATTCTCTATCCATTGGTGACCCTAGCTTAGGGTTAGGACGTTAGGTTCCTTGTGTCGTAGTTACAACAGAACTCCTTCGACCAGAACTTGTTTAGCCAAAAGTCACTTGACAACTCGTAAATATTGTGTCTTGATAATCATGGATGAGCCTGCTTCCTGAAGTTCGGGATCAAGTGTGCCCCAGATCGAATGTGTGATAGAGGAATGATACCCCCAATTCATATCCCGTTCGGTCTGGTTGCACACCTAATCAGTTGCATCCCTGTTTCTGGGTAAATGTTGTTCGGACTTCCCTGTTGAGGCATGATGTTGAAGTGGTGAATGTAAGCGGTGAGATAGTCGGCGTCCTTTGGACAGAATATGAGCCTGAGCTGCACAATGATGTGACCTACCATGTCTCAAAAGTGCAATCCAAGATACAGACTCAAAAGACGTATCTTCAATACCCTGATGTGGCCAGTCACTCTCAGAGCTGGGGCTAATGACAACAGTGTCATAAAGCCCATGAGGGTGATCTGGAGATGGAGGGAATGCCCTCAGGGTCTGCGGTGCATCTACTTGATTGTCTTCGTGATATAGGTATTGTTGAACACGTAACTTGCACCATATCCGGATCTCGTCAAATAGGAGCGGGCAATCAAGGTCCTGCGTCAGAGTACCCGAGATGTCATGAACATCTGTGTGGTTCCAAACATGCTGTAAAAAGTCCCAAATTGTAGGGCAGAGGTCTGGGATTCCAAAAAGGGCAGCGGCCTCATCAACAGTCATTCGAAAAGAGGATTTATCTGCAATATAAAAGGCAGTCGTAGAAGTTGCGAATGTGTGATGTGGCTTCGGAGCATGGGGAATACAGCCATGCACAATGGAATCAGCAATTGTGAAGTAGTTCATAGATGACCGGGATATATTCATATGTTCATGTAGGGAAAGAGCATCTCCATCACGATCATTCTCTTGGTTGAAAGCAAGGTCTTCTTTGTCAGACAGTAGAGGCTCTTCATGGTTTGCAATGAATGTGGCAACATTGAAATGGAAGCACTTATCAGAATGGTCAAGATAACAAGCAATTTGGTCATAGTAGTTTTGGTTATTACTTGACCGCACGGAAACCTTGATTTCTTAAATATGAGCATGTTCAGTCAGATCGGCAGACCATTGCATAACAGGACCAGATTGTCGAATGCTCGAAACGACACTTTGAAGTAGTTCCAGCTTCGGTATCTCCCAAGAGTCTCTGCGACCACCAGCCTGGGTGACAGCATCTTTGTTGTCATGAAATAATTTGAGTGCGTCAGTTAACTTGTTCAGTGATTGATCAGAGAATATTGGTGCTTGTGTAAGGTAATGGTGAGTGATCCTTACATGCCGTTGACGCAGCCATGGCCGTGAATTTTCCCGGATAAACTTACTTCTACACCTGAGGTACCCCAGGCTACAATGATGGCCCATTCCACCTCCCACCATGACTCATAACAGCAACTCGGTGCTGCACGCAACAACTGCAATGATACCCATGCTATCGTCCTCTTGACTAGGTTCTAACCGATGAACGTGACGACTTAGCACAAAGGGAAGTACATGGGTATACCCCCAGTGTGAGTGCTGACATCCGTGCCTGCCATTAACATACCCATAACCCTTGGCCCAGCGATCTCAATCTGCATCCATACTCTTGACAGGTAATACCCACAGGTTTGCTCGACGACAACTTGAACGTGATGTCAAATGATATGATGAGAATGTCAAACATGATGACGTTGAATGCAACCAGGTAGCACGGTGCCCGCCTCTCCCACTTCCTCTTTCTCTCACACCCACCCTGCCCTGCCAGGCCTCATCCACGCCGCCAGTGCCGCCACATGACACCCCTCGACGTGATGTCATGACGACGTGATGATGACACTGGCTGAGGACCCATGACATGTTACAATGACGACAAGTGCACTGGCACAAATGACAAACAAACTCCAAATGCAACGATGACTCCATAAGTCCTTCCCTCACCCTCACCCTCGCTCACCCCCCCACACTCCCACACCCATACCTTATCGATGAATGGTAAATGAGATGACAACGTGGTGTGCATGCATCCCTCCTCCGAGTCTCTGTCCCTCACTCACCCTCTGCCAGACCTCGTTCATGGCATCAGCACGGCAACAACACAGACAGCTCACTGACAACTCACTGATGAGCAGTGATGACAACATTCACAGATAAAATTCCGGGTCACAACACTGTGACCTGCACCTTCCCGAAGGATGGAGAGGTGGCGAGGGTGGTTGGGCTCAGGAGGAGTACAGGGTGAGGTAGAGACAAATGACAAACGACCATACGATGAATGAGATGGCACAGCAACACTCGAATCAAAACTATAATCCAAATTATTTAGTCCTATTAGTATTCTGTCATGGATAACATGCTAGTGTTTTAACAATGGAAACCCAGTCTTCGGAACTGTGTGCCAGTGACTGATGTGGAGTTGACACCAGATTTTCCTTGCCACAGTTTGAGCTGGCCTGAGTTACATCTATAGACAGTCTAAGACAGACAAGGACAGCTTGACCCAGAATGTGACAGACATTTGGAACTGGCAAGTCTGGCTGGTATGGCTGCGAGGTAGATGGCCTTTGACAACTCGGCACAGAATGGCACAGAGTCTGACAGCCATTTACAGACCGTGCCTTGACTATATCAGGCTAAATTGCTGTAATCTCGGCTAAGTGATGCAGGTGGTTTGCTGATGCCTCGACGAATGAAAGGTTGGCCATGGTCATCAGTATCTCGTGCATTGGTTCGGATATGGAGCAGAAGATGATGAGTGGTTGCCATGCCGAATGTTAGAAGATTGTGAGGTGTTAGACCTTTGGGAAAAGCAGAAAGATACCAGAGAGGGGTGTAAGAGATAAGACAATGGTGTCCTGATATCTGCTCTCAGTATCCATTCCTGATATCTGCTCATATATATAAGGGCCCATACTTGGGCCCTTTGTGGACAATTCATGTTCCGTTCATGTTCTCTCGTCTGATCTTAAGTGTTGGCACTATAGTGCCCTTCCACAGAGGTGCTACATAATTTGCCTGCCAGAGGTCGAGATAATGACTTAGATTAGGCACAAATTTGACAACAGTCGATGTAATCATTAATTTATTTTTTCATCTCTGGCCAAAAGAAATGCTGAGAGATGATAGAAAGTGTGTGCTGTTATCCTGCATGACCAGCAATTGGAGAGTCATGACATAATGTAAGGAGTTCGATCCTCAAACCAAGAGGTACAAAGATTGGAGTCATTAATAAAGATGGATTGCTGATTGTCGAACCAACAAGTTACTGAAGAAGGTATTTTTAAGTTTTTTGACATTTTCTGCAATTTCTCCAGGAAAGGTGACTCTAGATGCACATTGTTGATAATAACCTGTGGTGGGAGAACCATGATGTTTTTGTTTAAGTTCTATACAGCATCACCATGATTGGGTCTTCTAGACAGCATGTCTGCTCTAGCATTGGTGGATCCAGGTTTATAAATTAACACATAGTTAAATTCTTGAAGAATGGCATGCCATTGAGCTTGGCATGGCGATAATATTTGTGGTTTTTTCCAATATTCAAGATTCTTTTGGTCAGTCCAGATTTCAAATCGTGGACTTCCAATAAGATAGTAATGTCATTCTTTGAGTGTGCGAATGATAGCGGCCATTTCTTTGTCATAAATAGGATAATTCCTTTCTACTGAGTTGAAGGAGTGAGAAATAAATGTGCAGGGTCTCCAGAGACCATCTTCACAATGCACAGAGAGCACTGCTCTAGTAGTGATGTCTGATGCATCAGTTTCTACCCTTAGTTCTTTGGCACTATCGGAGTATGCAAGTAGTGGTGCTTTTGTGAATTTTTTTAAGCAATAGATACACATCTTCTTGTGCAGGTCCCCAAGACCATGGAACATCTTTCTTAGTTAACTCTGTCAAAGGCTTGGCCATATGTGTAAAGTTTTCAATGAAACACCAATAATAGTTACAAACTCCCAAAAATGATTGGACTTGTTTTACAGATTGTGGTTGGGGCCATTCTGCAATAGCTTTTGTTTTGTTGTTTTGCACATCTACCCCATCTTTAGATATGACCATATCCAGATAGTTGACTTTATCCTTAAAGAAGAAACATTTGGAAGGTTTGCAATAAAGGTCATTATCCTGAAGAA
The DNA here is from genome assembly GCA_038094675.1 of Spongispora temasekensis. NCBI lineage: Eukaryota > Fungi > Basidiomycota > Agaricomycetes > Boletales > Boletaceae > Spongispora > Spongispora temasekensis. The sequence goes on along the minus strand of JBBPUL010000716.1, from coordinate 4,696 downwards.
TCTGAAAAACTTCCTGAACATGTTGTGCATGCTCAGCACGAGAAAACCAGTGGTAAAAACAATAAGATCATTGATGTAAGCACCAGTGTCATTGTAGCAATCATGAAATAAGTCATCCATCATGGCTTGGAATGTAGCCAGTGTGTTCTTATATCCAAAATAGAAAACAAGGGGCTCGAAGGACCCAAAAGGCGTGATGAAGGTGCCCTTCCATTCATCACCCTCTTTTATCCTGATGTTTGTATAACCCCAACGAAGATCCAGCATGGTAAACATGTCGGCACCATGAAGCCGATCAACCAGTTGATCAATGCAGGATAATAGATATGCATTTGTGATTGTTCCCTCATTGAGGTAGTGATAGTCCATTACTAATCTCTTTTTTCCATCTTTTTTAGGTATAAAGAACACTGGTGCCATTTGAGGCAACTTTGATGATTGAATATACCTTTTTCCAATTCTCCATCAAGGAATTTATGAATCTCTGTGAGCTCCATTTGTGACATTGGAATGACTCTGCCTTTTTTTGGAACAAAGTCTGGTTGCAAATCAATTGCATGATCCCATGTCTTTCAAAGTGGCATGCATGTAGATTCTTGCTCAGAAAATACATCTAAGAAGTCATAAAATTCCTCAGAAACTTCTGTATTTATGGTTTTTTGCTCCTTCAGGAATATCTTATTCACATGCACAGCATCATCATGGTTAAACATCATGGTATGATTCACCCAATCTATGGGTGGATTGTACTGCTTAAAAAATTCGTATCCTAAAAAGACCACATTTGTAGCTAAATTGGAGACATATAATGTCAAGGGAAATGAATAAACTATCTGGTTTCCATCCTTCATTTCCACATTAATTTAACATATGTGGGTGATTCCTCTTTCCACATTTGCAGATCCATCTTTTTCGCATGCAATGGCATTGGCAGTCACAAATCCTTGGTTGACAAAATAATGTGTAGCACTGCTGTCAACTAAAGCAGATACCCAGACCAAAGATTGGTCATTCCTTCATAGTTTAAGCTCCACTTCTAGAGCATTTTCTCATAAGTGCTGTGTCTTATATGGCATCATTCTGATTTGCTGAGGGATTTCATAGGTTACATTATTTTTTTGTATTTGTGCAAAATTAAGCACCTAATGTTTTTCTTCTGGGGCCAAGCTCAATTGAGACTTCACGGCAGAATATTTGTCCAATAGGCTACCATAACGATATGAAAGTTCATGTGATGAAAACGAGACAGGCTCATAGTTTTTGTTCTGAGCCATTTTGGCGAGTTCTCACATGTCAAACACTTTATAATTTAAAGATGAAGACAAATTGACAGAATTAATTACAGGGGCTATTTCTTCCCATTTGGGTTCATCATAATAAGTACCAATCAATTCCAAAACAGGTACATAGTCCAAAACACTATTTTTTGTTTTTAAGGAATTTTCATAAGTAGAAAAAGAATTTAAAGAAATATCATCTGAGACCTCAGACACCCTCATATCTGAAGTTGGCGCTAAAAATCCACCTTGGTATGTGCTTCTACTGTGAGCCTATCTCACCAGTATGCCTTAGCTTCTTCCATCATCCAAGCCTGACAGTGGGCTGTTGCTGCTAGTTGCAGTGCTTGTGGAGGCAGAGGTGGAGCAGAGAATTGCTGCTGTTGGGGGTGCCAGGATGCAGTGGGGTACCCTGTGGCCTGGTGAGGGAGAGAGGAGACAGCCTCTCTTGCCTCATACAAGGCATGATTGCAGGAACAGTGGAAAGGATTAGTTGGACACATTGCCCAAATGTGGCCTTTCTTTTGGCAACTGAAACAAGTATGATTGTCTGGTGTGGATGGAGTGTGGGGGGTCTGGTGGTCTATCTCCATTGGAGTGCCTTGACCAGGTTGTGTACCAGTCAGAGTGAACCTTTGTCCTAGGATAGGGGGGCAAGGAAGAGGGCAAGTGCCAAATGGTCTGGTGCTGGGAAGATGAGGAGCTGCCAGGCCAATGCGATTCTATTGAACTTTTAATTGATGGTGATGTATGCCTCCACCAATCCATTAAAATCATCATCATTGAGTGCTTGTCTGTGCAACTCGTATTCGATGTGAATCTTATATTGCATATCTGAAAACTCATGTTTCTAGTCCAGTTCCACTTGGGCTTGGGGGCTATTTTATGAACAGTGAGGAATTCATAGCCAATCATACACATATGCTAAAAAAAGGAAACTCACTTGCCACTACCATGAAGAGGGCTCCATGAGGGTTTCATCTCATGATGATTAGTCTTGTATGCCAGCTCGGGACCAGAGAGTCAGAAGGGGGGAACCAGGTTCTGCCTGGCTACAGCTATTGCACTGCCCAAAACAGCTGCACTGACCCACTATGTGTGATAGGTATTGATCATTATTTGTTAGTGACCAAGAATATCCTCTTGAATGAGGTCAAAGCCTTGGCAAAGCGAACCAACTATTGTGCCTGACATGCACAGCTCAAACAGTTTTGTATAGGAGTTGTTGTCTCCTAGCTGTCACATAGCAAATGTGCTTCTGATAGAGCAATGACCACTTTACACCTGTGGATCAGCTTTCCAACAGTGAGTAACAACAACAAGCAATGCACTTATGTAACTGGCATAATAATAGAGGCAAACATATGGCAGCTTTGACCTAATGAAGTGACCTATCCAGGACATGACCATTGGCCTCTACTAAACACAAGAAAGGAGGAGACTAGAAATGGAGGACCGCGACTTAGGTCACAAAGACACAAGAGGTTGAAGCTGGGGCTCAGCTCGACTCTTGGCCGCTTTATATATGTACTATGGTATTAAATACATGAGGTGGTCTAGACTAATGATGTCATAGATAAGAGATAAGGAGGTCCAGACTCCTATCATCATAGATGATGTTATATCACGTGATAGGTCTAGACCAGTGATGTCATATTATGTAATGTGGTGTGCCACACCATTGAGATCACAAAAATGAGGTGTGTTTGAATAAGATTACAACATATACCCTTGCCATTAAGATGCAATGTTTGGAACAACATATTGAGTACTTTGAAATGCTACAAACAAAGTGTGGCATTGATCCTCAACTATCAATTCCATTGCACAGTAATGTTCACTGGGGAATGGCTGATGGAATGCTTAGCCAGGCTCATGAACTACATCAGGTACACTATCCTATGGTCATCATTAATTTTGACAAGTAATTATCATCCCAGCCTATCAACATGTTTATCAACTTGGCAGATAAACTGTATGGCCCTATCAAAACAATTTGGCATGATGTATGAGTCAAACATATCTCCTAAACAAAGTTTACCTTATCAATGAGGGACTAGAAATGTGTCCTCAATGCACATTCCTTGATTTTGGTGAGCACCTCAATGATCAAGCCATTACATAAGCTAACCATCATGTGATTAGGATGCAAATAACATCCAACAACTTTTCTTGGATGAAGACTGCACTACTCTCTGGCATGCAATCCCAGAGATTGAGGAGCTCTTGATGGCATGAGAGAAGAAATGGGACCTCCCCAAGTACTTGGCTTACAGGAATGCTCTTCAAGATGAAATCAGCAAGATCCCAAAGTACTACAATCAATTCAATGACAAACTGGTGTACATTCTTGTGCTTGGTAAGTGCTTGCATGTATTGTCTTTACTTTCTTGCTGACTTGTCATAACAGTCCTCCATCCATATTATAAATTGGATTACATCAAACTGACTTGGGGTGGAGCTGACAAAAAAGCCAAGGAGATCTGGAACTGCCATGCCAAAAACTGGCATGATGAAGCTCTCAAAGTTGTCAAGTCAATCATGCGAGAGTATTGGCAAATTGCAGAAGATGCTCATGTTGTTCAGAGTGCAAATAAAGACATGCAAATCCCTCTGTCACATAATGACACACTAGAATCCAAGTATTACTAACACTAATGCACCCTCATTGAGAAAGCTGGCCACAGTGCAGGGCTAGGATGGGCAGCTGAATTGTGGCATCATCTTGCCAATCTACCAGAGAACATGACCAAAAACATGGACATTGTTGACTGGTGATTAAAGCATGCTACCACATATTCTACCCTCACCTGGATTGCACAAGACATCTGTGCTATCTCAGCATCATCAGTTCCTTGTGAACACCTGTTTTTGGCTGGTGCAGAAATTGCCACTGACTGCTGGTTATATTTGGGTGCTGAGAAATTTGAGCAGCTTCAAATTCTCAAATATGCATGGCAAAATGCAATTGTGGATAATGCAAGCCTCAACTTGAAAGAGATGATGGACATTTATTTGCAGGAGTATCAGGAGATGTACAAGATTGACAAAGAGTTCAATGACTTGGTAGATCTTACCAGTGGCAAGTTCGACAAGTATTTTTTTTGTCATGTCATGTTCAGTCAAGTTGACCAGTCCTGACCAGTTTTATACAGTTTTTGCAAATATCAGTAGCTGCTGTAACTGAGACCAAACTGAAGAAGACTGATGAAATCAAATGGTCCGGTCCCAGTTTTTCACCAGTCTTAAGACTAGACTTTTAAACACTACTTTTAACTGAGATAAAGATCTTCATCAGTACTTTTACATGGTTCTAATTCCAACTATATGGCAACTAAATTCAACTTTTCTTTCTAATGTGACTTAGCAGTTGTTGAGTAGCAACGAAAGACAAAATAGTTGGTAAGATGCACTAGACA
>JBBPUL010000715.1:0-15747 GCA_038094675.1 Spongispora temasekensis | reverse complement strand
GGAATATTAGCAAAAGGCTAGTTACACATCAGACAAGGAGATATCTAGTTAGTATTTTTTGTTGTATTTGGTTAGTCTCTGGTTAGTGTGCTTGGTTGTGTTTAGTTAGTGCTTGGTTAGTGTGCTTAATTGTGATTGGGAGCTTAATTGAGATGCTTGGTTAGTTATATTTGGTTGTATTCAGTTAGTACATCAGCAAAACAACCCTTGTCTGTCAAACACAGCTCTATCCAGACTGTCCAGGTCTGTCCAGAGCTGTCCAGAGTTTGACAGACAAGGGTTGTTTTGCTGATGTACTTGATTAGTATGCTTGGATGTGCTTGGTTAGTGTGTTTGGTTGTGCTTGGTTAGCATGCTTGGTTGTGTTTGGTTAGTGCTCAGTTATGTTTGGTTGTGCTTAGTTAGTGTGCTTGGTTATGCTTGGTTAGTATGCTTGATTGTGTTTGGTTAGTGCTTGGTTAGTGTGCTTGGTTATATTTGATTGTGCTTAGTTAGTGTGCTTGGTTATGTTTGGTTGAGCTTGGTTAGTGTGCTTGATTGTGTGTGATTAGTGCCTGGTTGTATACTATAAATCTAGCAAGCTAGAAGTCTAGAGATGTCTGGGACTGTTTCTGAGTATTTCTGGTTGTCTGTGAGTCTGTAGAGCTGTGTATCTGGGAAGTTCTGGGAGTTCTGGGAAGTTCTGGTGAGCTGTAGTTTACTGTGCATCTAGCATGCTAGCCATCTGGGATGCTGGGGGTTTCTGGGTGCACTGTAGCTTTAGTGATGGTTCTGTGGAATTCTGTGGGGCTCTGGGGGAATTTTTGTGATTTGCTGATGATGTAGTGATGTTGAAGACAAAGACGGAGTATCCTTGAGTGAAGACACTGCAAGGCCAAGTAGTTCAAAGGGAGAGAAAGAAGGAGTGAGAGGGTCAAAGACACAATAGATTGCTATCTCGAGTAGGCTCAAGCTAAGGATACATGGCTTGTGCTACACCCTATTTATATGTAAGAGTTCTGCTACACACAGACCAAGCAGTGTGTTGTAATACAAACAGACTTGTCTCGGATAGATCCAGATTACCTAATGTTATAGATAAACTTTGCTTGGACGTGTCTCTACATCTCAGTTCTGACTATCACGTCGACTGAGTATATTCTACAGGTTATGAGCCCCGCACTCTAATTGAGAAACCTTAGAAACTCACCCACACATACAGTCACCACATATAGTCACTGAGATGGCCAGTATGATCACTGAGGAAATCAAGTTACTGAAACTTGACATGTCTAGAAAGGAATGGGTCACATGGAAGTCCTGCCTTTTGGTGGTTGCAGCCAGTTGAGGATTATGATGATACATCAGTAAAATATATCCCCCTGTACTGCTCTGTACAGAGCTGTACAGAGCTGTACAGGCCACAGGGGTACAGATAGGTTCCCCCCTGTACAGAATTCAAATCTATACAGACTTGCATAGCTATACAGATCTGTACAGAACTGTGGGAAATCCTCTAAAAATGTAATACTCATTATTTTCTCTCTTACAAAAATGGTAACCAAACTCAACATCCATTTATGTAATAGCAACAGGAATAAAATGTAAGCTAGTCCATTGCAGCAAGTGCATATTCATCCTCATCACCAGCAACAAGTTGGCTACTTGCCTGACTAATATTTTGACTAATATTATTTAGTCCAAAACATCCATATCATTGAAGACAAACAACTCTTACCCAGCACGCTTTCCCCATTTCTCAAGCTGTCACTGGAGATAATGACCCGAATCTGCATGATTGACAACCTGTCCAATCAGTGTATACAATTTCTTATATTTTTTTTGTCAATAGGTTCGACATTGGTTTCTAGATCACAAATGCTTCCGTGGCACTCGAGAGCATGTAGGACAGACTTGATCTGCAAAATGTGTCACTATAATATTCAAAACAGATGAGATAACTCACTTCAGTACCAACGAGCACAACTGCAGCCTCTGGGATATAGTCCTTGAACTCCAGCATCTGACCGAGCAATTTCTGACTTTTACCATAATATGCTAAAGCAGAAATCGCATATAGCGCCTGGTTTGCAAAGTTGCATTCCTTGCCCTGTAGCGCCACAACATGAGAAAGATGCAATGCATGCAAACATCATACCTCAGCATCAGGGACTCCACGAAGGAACTTAGCACCCTTGATAAGCTGACCAGCCTGCTCTCATAGCCATCGGATTGACTCATCCTTGCGAAGCTTTGAAGGGGGTTCCATCTTATACAATGACACCACATTGTGAACACACAACTTCTTGATTTCCGAGCAGAAGGTGGAAGAGTCTTCATAGATCTGTGATTATCCATGTTCGATGGTACAACAGTGAAGATAAACAAGACTCATGATGATATATAGTTCCTCTTGGTAGAGAGGTATCATACCATCTTGAAGACGAATATGCGCCCATTTGTACCTTCTCAGGCATTGACTAACAATATCAGGTATTAGCTCTCATTTTGCACACTTACGGTCAGGGAATATGTCATGGCAAGCCAAGTATAGTCTCCACTCGAGCTTCGCTTCATCAATTAAACTCTTCCACGAACTAGGCCAGAACAATTGCTTCGTTGCCTCCTTGCAAAATTGGCGAATCTCATGAACTTCAGGGTCCCTTGCAGGTTGGCCATTCTGATGCTCATGGTCATGTCGAGGCAGGCATGGAATCCTGTTGCATTGGTGATGGCAGTCAAGCACATCATATGGTCCTTCCATTTCATCTCTATGGGATTGTTCCTGGGGGGCTCGTGGGACCAGCTGCCTCTCATGTTGTACGCCCGAGCCTTTTCCTAGTACATTAGATACTCAATGAAGCACCTCCAAAAGACGAAAAAACTTGCCTTTGTTCACATTCCAGTTTGCTTGTCGATGATGGGAAATGCCTTCTTTATGTCTCTTCCCAGTATCCAGCCTCGAGTCGTGGCAGAAACCTGTGTCTGCTTCTGAGATATCAGTCATATATCATGCCCCCAAAAAATATGAACTTGCCTCATTCATCTGAAGTATCTGAATCTCCATAGTCCTCTCAACAATCACGGGTGGTCTCCACTACAATGTGCTTATTAGCGAGCTCATCACCAATGATGTTTCATAACTGCCGGTATCATTCTTACCTGTGTTATCCTCATCAGTATCACCCTCATCCTCATTAGTACCACCCTCATTCTCATCGCCGCTACCCTCGTCATGCTGCAAATCATGGTTGGAGTCCTGTCCTCCTTCAGCATTCGAGCACTCTTCATCACCAGTATCAGATCCCATGTCATCTTCACCTTTTGGGAGCTTAATGCCTCCTAGTCCAACAATTCTGTGAAGTAGTCAATACTAACAAGAATGCTCACAAAACCTACCTAATGCCTCTTGTCCTAGTTCATAGTCGACTGGTGCATCGTAACAAACATTTGCAGGTCGAGAGTTGTGTGGAACCGACCTAAGTCGCCATTAGATATTCATCATAAAGACAAATGGTTAAAACTTACACATCAGCCTGCGAGTCCATCATCTGTTCCTGCTGGGGGCCTTTAAAACCAAAGCGAGATGAGTTATCACCCATACAGAACGAAGGCTTGATTGCAAACTTGGTAGGTGTTGCAACTGCTGCCTGCTAATCTCAGAACTGGTTATAAGAATGATATAGCACTAGAGCTCACCACTGAGTTAAACGGTACTTTGCTACTACTCACCTTAGCATTCACGTGTTGACGTCTCTTCGGAGCAGGAACGGGCGCCATCTTGTTGACGTGTTCGCTAGAAGGAACCTCCAGATGAGGCCGTTTAGGTATTGTGCACTGTGTGATTGCATCCCCGCATCTTTCCAACTGCTCCACGGCTCCGCCTTTGCCAGCCCTAGCTCGCCTGGGTCGTGGGCAATCAGAGTTGGGTTAAGAGTTGACTGGGATGTCGTCAATGTGAATTTTCTGCTTCTTTGGCATATGAAACGTTCGAGTTGAAGATGTAATTTCAAATCTGCCTATTTTGTACATGCCAAGTTGCTTACATAATACGACTTAGCCCAATCAACCAAGACGAGGTGTTTAACCCGGGCAGTTGTGCCTTCGGCACAATCATCTCAGTTTATAGGAAGATCTTTATCCCAGTTAAAAGTGAAGTGCTTATTCTGAGTTTGAGTGATCTGACAGGGATAAATTGACAGCAATGATCATAAATGCTTGCTCAGGCACCTGTGGTGCCTTCACTAAGCATTCATGATCAGTGCTGTCAATTTATCCCTCCCATATCACCTAAACTCTTAGTGGTGGGTCACTTCTATTGCAAGCACACAGCAAGTAGTGCAAGTGCACAGCAAGCAGTGCAAGCGCACAGTGAGCAGTGCATCTGAGCATTGCAAGTGAAGAGCAGTGCAGTGGAGAGTACAGTGAGTGACATCCATGAGGGGTGCAGCCATGGAGAGTGCAGGGAGCAAGGGCTGAGTGCAGCAAGTGAATGTATTACAGTGAGTGAGTGGTGAGCCACAGTGAGCAAGTGGTGGGCCACATAAGCAACTCTCATTGCAAGTATAGAGCACAGCAAGCAGATGGTGAGCACAGTGAGTGGGTGGTGAGCACACCAAACAGGGTCCAGAAAGCCTTTCAAGCAGATCATAAGTAGAGCAACATCTAGAGCACAGCAAGTGATATCCATAGATGATGACACTTGCTGCACTCACCACTCACAGAGTCACAGCAAGTGAGTGGTGAGGACAGCAAGCAAGTGGTAAGTGCAGCGAGTAGGTGGTGAGCATAGCAAGCAGGTGGTGAGTGCAGCAAGTGGGTGGTGAGTGCAGCAAGCGGGTGGTGAGTGCAGCGAGTGGGTGGTGAGTGCAGCGAGCAGTTGGTGAGTGCAGTGAGCGGTTGGTGAGCACAGTGAGTGTCTGTGAGCACAGCAAGCATCTGTGAGCACACTTCCATTGCAAACACAACCTGGGTAAGCAGCTTACACACAGAATTCACCACTTTACTACACTTTACAATACTTTTACTACACTTTACCACACTCACACTTTTACTACACTTTATCACACTTACTGTACACATTACGCAATGAATTGAAACTACTAATGAATGGACGACGTTGGAGCTTGAAAGGACCTACTGAACAGACAATGTCTGAGTTTGAAAAGCCATGTGGTTTTCAAGGATTAAGCAAGATACATGAAATACATGAAAATACACGAAGATACACGAAAAAAGCAAGAATAGCGAGAATACATCACCATCCCTCCCCCGCTAATACTTAAGATTAATTCATTTAGGCCTATGAAGAGACCCAGACTCATTGGTGGCCTCATCTGATCCTCCGCCTGTGCCATCATCTGACTCCGAATCGACCTCAGATAGTGGCCGCTTGGGAAGACTATCATGCCAGACCTTGTAGCGGGTATGGGCAGTCTTCCACAGGCTGGTGGTGAGTCGAGCTGAGATATAGCCCCAGTCGAATAACGGATATCTTGGAGTCCAGGATGAGAGGTCGTCAAGCCATTCCCGCCTCTCCTCCTCGCTGAGATCGTGTTCTGAATCGAGACATGTGGACCTAAGCGTACTTGCTACCTGCCAGAGTATAATCTTCTTCAACTCCTCCATCATCTTGCGAATTAAAGCATCTAGGTCGGCAGTAGAGCAGGTAGGGTAAAGGGTCTGGAAATTCGGATGCAAAGTAGTGATTAGGTAGAATTTGCATCGGTCAGTAACAACAAATCATACTCCACTAGCGTACGTGGTGTCCACATGGTCAGAGTGGTTGACTTGGAGATCAATTAGTGTATCTCCGAGATGAAGCCAGAGGTGTAACTCGACCCAAGTGACGTTGACCCAGGTAATTCCATCACAGACAACTTTGTGACAGTACTTCTGCATGTCATGCTTGAATTCTCTCTCGTTGAGGGTTTCTCTTCTCATAGAACACGTTGCAATGAGCGGCGAGGATGATGGAGTAGTGTATGTATCTTTGATCTTGATCTTGAAGATAGCAAGTGGGGTTGGCCGATACTTGATGTATGCCTCGAGCTTCTTCGTCACATCGGCGTTGGATTGAGAATACGCAGTCTCCATGAAAATGACTGGATGCATAGAAGTGAGTCCCGGGTCCTCTGTGCCGGTGAGGGAGCATATCTGAATGCAAAGGTCCAGAATGAAAGAGCTGTCTGGGCAGGATATCAAAGTAGCTGGCGCGATTTCAACAGCGATTCTATATGACCCTCTGGAAAGCGGAATCCGGGAGGTTTCACTGCCCATTTGAGCTATCAAGAGCATGACTAGTGCTTCGTGGGTGTCATGGGGCATGGTTACAATAAATGATTTCAGATCCCGGAAGTAAGTTGGCCTAATGGGAGATGAGTTGACCTAATAATTCAAGATCAGCGGATCAAATCAGTGCTTCACCTAGCACGAATTTCTAGGTCTTTGATTCCGTTCTCAATGTAGCTATGTTCCAAGGGTGTGATATTGTCAAATCTCTTGGGGTCCATGATCAGCTGAAGGCCACATTGCTGTAAATCATAGTTACCAAATCGTGTCCATGACCGAGACGCTGAACTTCAGATACTATCATGTTACATTTTTCTATATCAAAAGAATTTATGTTAGTGATTATATTCAATGTAATTCTGAACCCATTATACTGATGTCCAGGTGGTCATGTCGGTTGGGGCTCAGCTTGGCTTTCGCGTTGAGGGATATTGTTTGGCTGGAGCTATTCAGGGCGACCGTTTCTTGTTGAATGTCTTCAAATGACTTGTCTGTGACATTTTGAATGTGCTGAATAGGTGGTGGTGGCACATTGCTATGCCCAAGTGGAGGTTTGTTTTCGGACATGACATAAGATATTCGGGTTGGCTTCACCCTAGGACCGACTAAGATTTGGATAGAATTCTTTGTCCTGAAATCTGGTGACCAAGGCCTGATCATTGTGATGGTGTGACTCGTCGAAGAGGGCATCAGAAATTCAAGTGGTGGCATCTGTCTTGTGAGACGATTTATACATAATGGTACAGGCCAATTTCAAATTGGTCTACGATGAAATAATTCCTTATCGAAAAAGTGATTGAGGTAGAATGAACTTGAGTAGTGCGAGGATGTCTGAGCCATGAGACACGGGTTGGCCTTTTCAGCAAACCTTGGAACCAGGGGCGCTAACGCTCGAAGTTGGGAAAGTGGAATGATATCGCCCATCACAGTCCCAGATGCTCTGATGGCATGGCTCGCAACGTGCATTCCTGCCACTTCTTCGACACCGCTTCTGTGCCCTGAGAAGACATCAAATCTCACAGCATAAATGAGAAACCTTGTACACCACCAAACGTCTTCTAACCCTCTTGGTGGAATCAGCCAAAATATCAGTCGTACTTCACAAACAATGTGACCTATATATGTATATAGATATGAGTCATCTGAGCTAATCAGGGACGTGACATCAGACCTTTAAGACCACTGTGGGGCCATACCATTTCATCGTCGATATTGACAAACGCAGTGTCGTACCATCCCTTTGGCCACCCAGCCATAGGGGGTGAAGCCAGTAATGTTTGAGCGGGGAGAATATTACTTGGATTGTGATATGACCTTTGTTACAGGTGAACCTTATGCCAAATTTGTAGCCACTGGAAAGGTAACAGCTCATCAGCACGATGATGTCTCTGACCTCCCACTGTAAGTGGTCTGTCGTGTCTGCGGTAAAAATAGTGGACCAGGGCAGCGCGAAGGTCCGGGATGTTGAACTTCTCGGTGACATCAGATATTGCCATGCTTCCGATAGCCGGATCGAACCCAAGATGAAAAGCAACTGGTCCATGAATGAACGAACGTGGGGGTGACACCATGGAGGGTTTAGCAGCAGATGCAAAGTAGTCGTACACAGAGCGAGGAGCAACGCCAGGTACCCAGGCATCAAGACTACATCACTCACGCGAGTCTTGCTCGTATTGCAAATGATCTTCCGTGTCTGAGTCAGAGGCGGCATCATTGTCGACTGATTGCACTCGAGCCTTGTCTATCTCGGTTTCGCGAATATGTAATGCAAGGGAAAACATACGGCACTTTTCGTGGCAATCTAGATAGCAGCAAATTTGAGACTCGAAATCAATGTTATTTGTAGCAGAAGCCGGGTTCTTAACAATATCAATGTGAGCTCGTTCCATTGTGTCTGCAGTCCATTGAATGGGGGGACTGACGAGGGGAATACTGGGAGCAATGCCCTGCATGAGTTCGAGTTTTGGAATCTCCCAATGTTCAAGAATACGACCCTTCTCTCCACAGCGAGCTCCAGCATCAGTGATACACTGCTTATATGCATGAAAACTCTCAAGTGCAGTCGCTATCTTGTGACACTGATCATCATTGATAACCGGAGATTGTGCCTGGTATCAGAATTCCACCAGAGAGCGGACCACTCGAAGTACACCCACGGGTACTGCACCAGTGATGAGGGCAACAAGATACCGCTGGATGTCACACTGAGTCCTCCCGGTGACCTGCTTCAGCTTGGTGATGCCAGTAGGGAAGTGCCTGTGATCTGTGATGGGCCGGAGAATGGAAAACCGGAAGTCGAGTTCGGCAGGACCAACAGCACGAACACACCATGAAAGATCATGGTCATAGCTGAATCGAAAGAAGGTGTGTAGCACTTCGGGCGTAAGAAAATGGACAGGATCAGAAAGAGGCCAATCCCTCCAGAAAGGCATATCAACACCATTGAGGTGGTATTTGCTGCAAGCATCAAAGAATGCCATCAAGTCGTTAGAATCAACGTCAATGGACTCGATTTGACTGAGCGTGATCGCCTTAGTTCGAGCTTGATGGTGGAAGGAATCACCGAACTGAGTATAGTCGGCAAGGGTTATCGGTGAAGTCTTCCCTCGGACACCTGCGATCATGCAGGCTTCTGGTGTGTCGATGATACAACTAGCGAGGAACGGGAAAGAATATCAACTGTTGCCAAGTGGGTCTGATAACATGACACCAATTTCTGCAGCTTTTTTCAGTGGTTTCATCACAATATCGTGGCAGCGATGATACAAGCGATCCGAGAGAACACCTTTCATTTGTTGATTGTTGTGAATAAACTCGACCACAGGGAGAAACGCCAAGGGTACAAATGCGTGCTGAGAGGCTTTGGCTCGAACCTTTGAGTGAATGTTGGCCAAGGACATGAGTAGGGGATGCGAAACCTTGCCACCACTCTGATTGGTTACATGGGTTTTGTCATACGAAAGTCATGATCAGATCTTATACCTGTATCATTGTTTTATAGGTGATCTGCAGTGCGTTGTTCATATCGAGTTGACTCCTTCGCTTAGTTTTTGGTACTCGTGCTGCCTGTTATTTTTCTCTTGTAACAAGACAATGTACTGGTTAAGTCCATCAGCAAATTTTCGATAATATTCGTGGGAGTGCAAACAACAATCGTTCACATCAAGTAGATGCCGAGTTTCAAGCGCTGAGCCTGATGTCCACATCCGTACCCCAGGAAACTTCTACTCCGCCTAGGCAAGTATGTAGCAACATTGAAGACGAAGGTAGAGTATCCTCGAGTGAAGATGCTGTGAGGCCAAGTGATATGAGAGGAAAGCAGAGGGGAGCGAGAGGGTCAAAGATGCAATAGATTGCTATCTCAAGTAGGCTCAAGCTAAGGTTACACCACTTGTGCTATGCCCTATTTATATGTAAGAGTCTTGTGCACAGACCAAGCAGTACTACAGTTTGATAAGAGAGAGATCCAAAAAGGGTAACTGGAGATAAGGAAGAATGAGTCATGTATAGTGTGAAATAAGTCAGAAGGCTGTGCATGATAGAATTACATAGAACGTTATGGAATGCATGAGTCACAGATAAGAGATAAGAGGAACACACAGCCATGATGCTGACTAATTGAAGGGTGGTGCATGTTTAAGTAATACAAGACAAGAGAAACGAAGGTGAAGAACGGAAGAAAAAAAGGAAAAGGGGCTAATTGTAACAGCAACCATCAGACATGCCATCTCTAATGAGGACCTTTTTAACATCATATATGTGTCTCTTCCATGTTCCTATAACCTGAGTCTTGCATCGCTATCTGCCACCATACGTTTGCAGTCAAGTACCACAGTTACCCCCAAAGTCTTGATGGATCTTATACTCGAGGAGTGTGACTGCCTGACTTTACAAGACACTGGGAAGTCCAAGGGGAAGTCCTTGGATACCAAAGATGCAGCTTTTGATGCTGACACATCTAAAAAGGGCAATGGTCAGTGCTGGAAATTTTCGGATGAATGCTAGAACTGTGGTCACCCAGGCCATAAGGGTCCAGACTGCTGGGAAGAAGATGGTGGAAAAGCCAGCCAAGCTCCCAAGAGTTGGAAGCCTCGTGGCAAAAAACTGACCATGAAAGGCTACACTAAAGGTGGCAAAGTGTTAGCGCATACAATGACGACCACATCAGACAGTTCCAAATCCAAACCTGATTGCGCCTGGCTCGCGATGATCACTCCTGTGGACCAGGACCTTGCTCTTGCTTCTAATGCTAGCACTGTCCCCAAGCTATATGATAGCAGTGCATCTCAGCACTTATCACCTGCATGGGATTGCTTTATCAATTTTGTTGCTATTCTGCCCAAACCCATCCATGGTGCAGATAATGGCACATTCGATGCTGTCGGGAAAGGTGACCTACTAATCTATCTGCCCAATGGGACTTCCAGGACATGTGTTCTCTTGAAAGATGTGCTGTATGCCCCTTGTGTTACGATCAGCCCCTTTTCTCTTTCTTTTATCCTTGCCTCTTTGCCTTATATTACTTAAATGCACACAGCCCTTCTATTAGTCAGTGTTATGGCTGTGCATTTCCCTTATCCCTTATCTGTGACTCATATGTTCCATGACATTCCATGTAGTTCTATCACACACAGCCTTCTGACTCATTTCACACTATGCATGACTCCTTTCCCCTTATCTCCAGTTACTCCTTTTGGATTTCTCTCTTATCGAGCTGTAGCACTGCTTGGTCTGTGTGCAGGACTCTTACATATAAATAGGGCATAGTACAAGTGGTGTAACCTTAGCTTGAGCCTACTCGAGATAGCAATCTATTGTGTCTTTGACCCTCTCGCTCCCCTCTGCTCTCCCTCTGAACTGCTTGGCCTCGCAGCATCTTTGCTCAAGGATACTCAATCTTCATCTTTGACATTGCTACATACTTGCCAAGGTGGAGTAGTGACCAGTCTCTGTGCATTGTGCTCAGGACCTATGCCCCTCGTCTTTGTCTCACAGCTTTAGGTTGCATATCAAGTCTATGACTGACGCTACCCATGCCTGTTGTAACACCTTGCATGAAAGTCATGCTCATGTCAATTAGTTGTTTGGCACAGGCTGGTTGTCATACTGTCTTTAATGGCCAAACTTGCCAGATCTTTGATTTGGACCAGCACCTGTTGGGGCAAGTAGCATGTTCAATGGATTATACAAGATGCAGAAATGTGTACCCTGCCACTACTGCAGCTGCTGTGAAGGAAGAGGTTCTTACTCTGGTGGAGTTGCATTCCCATCTGTCCCATGTTAGAGCGGCCACCATACATGACATGGTCTCCAAAGAGATGGTTATCAGTGTTTGCCTGGACCTGAAGCACAGCACCATGGGGCAATGCGAATCTTGCAAGTATGGGAAGGCTGTGCATAAACCTATCAGGACTGTCCATGAGCTGAACTGCTTTACACATGTTGTAGATGAAGTCCATACCAATGTCTGGGGACTGTCTCCTGTTCAGATGCCTGGAAAGCATTCCTTTTACAGCTCCTTACATGTGCTACACTCACGTCAGTTTGATGCATGCGAAGTCTGACACCTTTTCGGCTTACCAGGACTTCGAGTCTTGGTTGAAGATGCAACATGGTGCTATAATCCAATGTCTGCACTCCGACCATGGTGGTGAATACCTGTCAGCAGAATTTTCCAGTTACTTGCAGATCCAGGGTACTGAGCAGAAACTTACCACTCATAACACCCCAAAACACAACAGTGTCATGGAGCATTTGAATCACACACTGGTTGAACATGTTTTTACAGTTCTTCATGCTAGCAGTTTGCCAAAGACTTTGTGGGGTGAAGCCCTCTTGCATGTGGTCTGGGTGAAGAACAGGTCAGCCACATGAGCGCTCGATGGGAAAACACCCTACAAGATGTTGTATGGTAAAAAGCCAGACTTGAGTAGGCTGCCCATCTGGGGTGCTCCTTGCTGGGTGCTTGATAGAGGTGGCTCAAAACTTGATGATTGTGCTTGGGAAGGCCACTGGATTGGATTTAATGCCAACTCAACAGCCCATCACATTTATTTACCAGATCGAGGAACCATTGTCATTAAGTGCAATGTTACATTCAAGCAGGATGCTATGCCAGTAGCCACTGTCTGCCTTGAATTGGAATCCCAGCCTGGGTCTTTACCAGGCCCTTCTGCTCCTGTTCCGCTTGTGGTTGCACTGACAGCATCATCGGGAGTGCTGCCTACCCCTACCCATTTGGGACCCAGTTTCGAAGTTAATTCACTGGGGGCACTGCCTCTCCATAGATCTTCTCAGCCATGCACAGAGTCCCCCTACCTTAAAATGCTCAGGGATGGGGTGGGTACTCATGATGGTCATAGTCCTTCTCTGTTTCCTAAGGGCATTCAACCCATTGATCTGGTTCCAGATGCTCCTGGGGAATGTGCCAATTTGGCCTGGGAGGAGTGTCTTGCAGACACTGAGGATGTATTTGCATTTGTGGGTGCTGAGGCCAAAGAGTTGGAACTGACTATGGTTGAGGAAGCATGCACCTGCCCAGATTGACCACAGTGGGTAGAAGTGATCAATAAAGAGTTAGCGAGTCTGGATGAGGCACATACCTGGGATGTTGTGGACCAGCCAGTGAAGGGGACCAATGTGGTCAGCTGCAAGTGGGTCTTCAAAATTAAGCAGATCACTACCATGGAGATCAATAAGTACAAGGCCCAACTGGTTGCATATGGATTCATGCAGCAGTATGGCATAGACTATGACGAGACTTATGCTCTGGTTGCTTGTCTCACATCCCTTCATTTGATCCGTGCTATCACTGCATGCCAGGATTGGGACATTGATGTCTTTGATTTTCATGGCACTTTCCTGAATGGTAAACTTGACGATGACAAGATCATCTTCATGGAGTTGCCACCCAGTTTCACTAAGCATGGGCAGGATCTTGTTGCTCATTTGCACATCGCTCTTTATGAGTTGAAGCAGGATGCCTTGAAGTGGTACCAGCGCCTGTGTGAAGCACTGTTTAGTCTTGCATTCCATTGAGTTGAAGTGGATTGGGGCATTTTTGTGGCAATTATTACTCAGGACCAGTCAGCTCATACCATTTCTTTGTTGCAGGAGCCTTATATCAGGGCAATCTTTATGAAATTCAATTTTGCTAATCAGAAGCCAGTCGCCATCCATATCGACCCAAACATTATGCTGTCAGAGGTTCAGTCACCTAAGTCCACCAAGCAAGTCATACAGATGAGGAACATACCTTATCATCAGGCCATTGGTTCTCTTATCCACTTGTCTGTTGGCACTAGGCCAGATATCGCTTTTGCCATGTCATGGATTTTGCAGTTCAATGCTGACCCTGGTTGGGTGCGCTGGAAGGCTGTCCAACGAATTTTTCATTATCTTATTAGGACTCAGGGACTCGCACTTACTGTACCTATGGGAATCAATTGAGCAGTCTCATTGGCTATGTTGACACCAATGGAGCTATGCAGGAGCACTGCTGTACCATCACTGGATTCGCTTTTCTCATCAACAGGGGTACGATCTTGTGGGGTTCAAAGAAGCAAGAGTTAGTTACTTTGTCAACAACCGAATTGGAGTATGTGACTGCCACTCATGCTGTGAAGGAGGTGATTTGGCTCCATCACTTGATTGATGAGATCTTCAGACCACTTGCTCTGCCCATGGTCCTGTATGGGGACAATCAGTCTGCCATCGCTCTTACCGAGGATGGGAGTTATCATGCACGCACAAAGCACATTGACTTACACTACCATTTTATTCATTTTTCTGTTGAATGCAGTTTCATTTGTTTCCTTTATTGCCCTTCTGTTAATATGGTTGCTGATATGCTTATGAAAGCCTTACCTAGTGTTAAAGTGAAGCATTTCACTTGTGAACTTGGACTTTGCTCTTCCATTTGAGGGGGAGTGTTGTAGTACAAATGGACTCGTCTTGGATAGATCTGGATTACCTAATGTTGTAGATAAACTTTGCTCGGATGCATCTCTACATCTCAGTCCCAACTATCACATCAACTGAGTATATTCTACACAGTGCTACAGCTTGATAAGAGAGGAATCCAAAAGGAGTAACTGGAGATAAGAGAAATGAGTCATGCATAGCATAAAACAAGTCAGAAGGCTGTGCATGCCATTAGCAAATCCAGGATTTCACCATAGTGCTCATAGTGTTCATAGTGTTTCATAGTGTTCATAGTAACTCATAGTAATTATAGTACTCATAGTGTTCATAGTGTTCATAGTGTTTCATAGTAATTATAGTACTCATAGTACTCATAGTGTCATAGTGCTATAGTATTTATAGTGTTTCATACTGTTCATAGTAATCATAGTAATCATAGTGTCATGATGACTAATGGTAGTACTGATCAATATTTTTCCACTACTAACTGGGCCTAATTAGTGCTTTGCCAATATTCCTAACCTAGACTAACCAATTTCTACTAACCAAGTATAACTGGTGCTTTGCCAATATTTCTAACCCAGACTAACCAATATTTCCTACTAACCAAGTATAACTTTGCCAATATTCCTAACCTAGACTGACCAATGTTTTTCTACTAACCAAGTCTAACTAGTGCTTTGCTAATATTCCTAACCCAGACTAACCAATGTTTCTGACTAACCAAGTATGACTGGTGCTTTACCAATGTTTTTAACCTAGACTAACCAATGTTTTCCTACTAACCAAGTCTAACTACTAGTGCTTTGTCAATATTCCTAACCCAGACTAACCAATGTTTTTTTCTACTGACCAGGTCCAACCAGTTTTGCTAATATTCCTAATCCAGACAAGCTATGAAGTACTGTCAAAAAATTTACCAAAAAGTGTATATAAGTATACCAAACAAGAAGAGAAAGACTTAGTAAAGCTTATATCATTTGTTATGAGTGAGTACTACCAAAAAGCATAGCATAAAATGTACAAAAGTATGTATACCAAATATCTGGAGAAAAAATAGGGTGAAATCTGAATCTGAGTGATGAAGTACTACCAAAATGTGTACTATCAAAGTGTAGTAGAAACATGTAGCAAGAAAACTTGGCAAAATTTTGGATTACATATGTTGCTTACATCATTCAATTGCACAACTTAAAAATTTCAAAGACTTCTAAACTTTTCTTAGACTCAAATAATGAATAATGATGGTAAGGTGTAAGTTACCATTATCTTTGAGTGAACACAATTTTTATGCCATGTACCTAGATGATTCCGCTGCACATATTACTGAGGAAACCTCAAATACAGCCCATGCTGCTCCAATCACTATTATGGTTAGAGTTCTAGTGACAGAGATCCTTGGCTTGTTGATGTACATTGCCATCTCCTTCGCTACTTACTCAGTTCCAGATGTATTGCAGTCAAGATTTCTGCTGCCTATTGGTGATGTATTCTCGAATGTCTTGGGCAAGAAGGGCATCTTGGCTCTTCTGTGGTCTATCACGATACTTCAGG
>JBBPUL010000714.1:0-15752 GCA_038094675.1 Spongispora temasekensis | reverse complement strand
TTGTCCACAGGATTCTGCAATGCCTCCAGAACATCAACATCACCATCTCTGTGAAGAAGTTCATGCTTGCCACCCCGGATGCGATGATCGTCAGGCACAAGTGCACTTTCGAAGGCCGAGTGCCACATGAGGCAAAAGTTCAGAAGATTAGGGACTGGCCCAAGTGCGAGACCTTGACGCAGGTTCACGGGTTCCTTGGCACCTGCAGCGTCATACGTATCTTCATCTGCGACTTCACGGCCATCGCTCGGCTGCTCGTCAATTTAACCCGAAAAGGCGTCCCCTTCGAATGGGGTAACGTGCAACGTAAAGCAATGACTCGTCTCAAGAACAAGATCATCAAGTCCCCTGCGCTCCGCTGCTTAGACTATGAGTCGGGCCGAGAAGTTGTCCTCGCTGTAGACACCTCGGTCATCGCGGTCAGGTTTATCCTCTTGCAGGAGGATGACGATGGCAAATGCTATCCCAATCGTTTCGGTTCTATCTCCCTCACAACTGTCGAGAGCTGTTATTTGCAGGCTAAACTTGAACTCTACGGTCTTTTTCACGCTCTTTGGGCAGTTCGCATTTTTATTTTCGGTGTTCCTAACCTCGTTGTCGAGATGGATGCCAAGTATGTCAAAGGGATGATCAACAATCCCGACTTACAGCCGAATGCAACCATCAACCGCTGGATTGCAGGCATTTTATTATTCCATTTCGAGCTTCGGCACATATCCGCTGAGAAGCATGCCGGGCCCGATGGCCTGTCTCAGTGCCCTCCATCTGATGAAGATCCACCTGATGAAGACAATGTCGAGGAATGGCTGGATGACTTGTACTCGTTTGTGATTACATTGCTTAATGACCGAGCCACTCCTCGAGGCTCCGTGGTACATGCCGAGCCTTCTTTGCATTCAGGCCCTGGCGTTTCAATTTATAGACTAACCCTTACCGAGGACCCTGCACCTCTTTCTTCGCGCCTGCCTTACCATTCTATCTTTACTTCATCTTCTAACAAGCCAGACGTGCCGCTGGACTCACCTACTATACTGTGTTCGGCCAAGGCTGCAGCTCGGGAAGCCCGGATTCGGCAGATTCACAACTTTCTCGAGTCCCACGAGCGCCCCGCTAACCTTTCTGATGCAGAGTTCCACACCTTCATCAATTCAGCGACGAAATTCTTCCTCCTCCATGGCTCCCTTTGGTGTTGGGAACCGCACGGCCGCCATCAGCTAGTCGTGCCCAAGTGCTGTCGTTACGAACTGATTAGAGAGGCTCACGATGACCTCGGGCACAAGGGTGTCTTCATGGTTCAGACGTGCTTGCTCCTGCACTTCTGGTGGCCGATGTTAGTCGATGACGTCAAATGGTTCGTGCACACCTGCCACAAGTGCCAGATTCGGCAGAACAATCATTTCCATATTCCCCCCACCGTACTGATCATCGGAGGTCTCTTTCGCAAGGCCCACTTGGACACGATGTTGATGCCCTGTTCGGGTGGCTACCGATACATCATCCAAGCTCGGTGCACCTTGACCGCTTACCCAGAGTGGCGTATGTTGCGGTCCAAGAACGCTACCATGCTCACCTCTTTTATTTTCGAAGATATCCTCTGCCGTTGGGGACCCGTCTCAGAGATTGTTACTGACAACGGCCCCACCTTTCTTCTCGCTTTAGATATCCTTGCGGACTGCTACCACATTCAGCACATCCACATCTCCCCCTATAACTCCCAAGCGAATGGGGTGGTTGAATGGCATTATTACGATGTCCGGGAGGCCATCATTAAAACCTCTGAGGGGGGGGAGTCACACTGGCATACTGCCGCGCACTCAGTATTTTGGGCCGAGCACGTTACCGTGCTTTGGTTGACCAGGCTTTCGCCCTATTTCATGGTCTACGGCGTTGAGCCCCTCTTCTCATTTGATCTCACTAAGACAATGTTCCTCATTTCCCCTTTAGATGGCAACCCCCTATCACCAACTGGCCTTGTCGCATGGCACGCTCGGCAGCTGCAGAAGAGGCCTGACGACCTCGCAGCCATTGCGGACTGAGTTCGAAAGGCTCGGTTTGATTCTATCAGACACTTCGAAGCTGCGTTTAAAAATCGGATCAAGGACTTCGACTTTCGCGCAGGAAGCCTCGTCCTCATGTGAAACATACGTATAGAGAAGGAGCTGAACCGAAAGATGAAGCCGAGGTATCTCGGGCTGATGGTCGTCCTTCGCAGGACAACCGGAGGATCCTACCTTTTGGCCGAGTTGGACGGGGCAGTCTCAAAGCTGCGATACGCGGCATTTCGCCTCATTCCTTACTATCCCTGAATACACTTTACCATTACTGCGACTGACCTTACAGGTTTAGACGACAATGATTTAGATAGGATGGCAGGAGAAGACATAGAAGAGCCTGCCGAGGATGATTTGGACGCTTTCGAGCAACCCTAGACTCCCTCACTACCTACCGAGGACATTTATTTTACTCTGTTTAACCCCAGACTTCGACCGGCGATCTCTCATCTCACTTGCATCCAAAAAGTCAAAAAACGAACTAAAACAGACAGACACAACCCTCCTCATCATACTCTTCTCATCGTACTATACATCAAAAAAAAAAAAAAAAAAAAAAGCCGCACGATTCCCCTTTCTATTTTCATCTCATGTCTCATGTCTCATGTAATGCCGAGCCTTTGGGCCACCTTTGCTTCTAACGCATCCGGGACTGCACACATTTCCTTTCTTCCTCTCATAGAACTAAGACCGAACAATACCGAAAAATCAGAGAAACTGTCGGCAGGGATAGACGTTGCAAGCTGACCGAGGAAGACAAGTTGGGCAGTACCCCACACAAGGACTTTTTTTTTTTTCCCTTTACTTCTCTTATCTCTTTCCTTTCTTTTGCCGAATCACACATTTACATTACAACTATGGACGTTACATTTTCTGCGACTACAGGTTGAGGCCCTGGAGCTTGCCAATGATCTCAGCCGACTTGTCCATCACCTCCTCCAGCTCCACCTCCAGCACCTTGAGGCTGCCTCGGACTTGGTACATTTTCGCATACACCATGTTGAGGTGGCATACGAGCTGTTTCCGGGCCTTGTTGACTGAGGGCTTGATGGTCGTTTGGCTCGGGGGTGGAACCTCCTTCGCCTTGCCCTTGCCCTTCACTGGGGTCTCTTCGTTGCCCTCGTCCTCGTCGCTGACCATGACCAGTGACTTGGCTTGCTTTTGGGGAGCTTTGGTGGCTGCACAGATCGGCCGAGCACCTGCTGAACGGTCAGCAGGTAGCAAGCCTCGAACTGAGGGACTTACCTGGTTTGCGCGCGATCACCACCGCCATGCAACCAGCGGCTGGAAGTGCCGTGGGCATCGTCTCCGGCCTCTGCCTCTTTAGGGTCGCACGATCAGTCGACCAGCTACAGCGAATCTTGTGGGACTGGCACCGTGTGCATGCGGCACCAGTACCCTTCGCGCAGGACCCGGCTTCACCGACCTTGACGCACTTCACGCACGGGCCCAGGCGTTCGGTGTTGGACTCGCTGGTGGTCGTCTGCTTCTTCGGCGTGATGGCCGACACGACCTCGTCGTCATCGTCGTCCTCGTGCCCCCGCTGCTATCCATCAGTATTCGCCCATGCTCAGAACCCTCCCGACATACCTTTTGGCTCGACGAAGCGACCGAGCGACCACCCACGGCCTCACTAGCCTCAACCACAGAGGAGTGAACCTCCGAGGTCTCGCTGACCTTGCTCACTGCAGCCCGGACCTCCTCCATGTCCATCGCAGTCCTCTGCATGGAGGCCGGCTCTCGCACCTCTTCTGCAGCCCTGGATGCCGCCTCCTTCTGCCTCGCATGCTCCAGCCACTTGGCCTGAATGCACTCCACATCAATGAATGCAACCTTGGCATCAGCCTCGATTGTGCCACGTCCCATTGGTCCTACCGAGCCGTTAGTAATCACGTCGACCTGAAGCCTACATGCCACGTACCATCATGTCACTGAACTTGTGCACCCACATCTCCTGCTCCTCCTCAAGGTCTTTCCTGTCATCGGGCATCAACTTAGTGATGGCTTCGATGCACTCAGTGGCCGACTTGAACCTTCTGCACTTCTCCTGTCGGTGGAGGAGGCCTGTGTCATTGAGGGAGCGTTGCTTGTTGAACCGAGATTGGAATTGTGGCATCGCTGATTGGGAAGAGATGTTGGGAGTTGAAGTGAAAGAAGGAGAGTAACCGACACGCGACTTCAACACCACAACTGAGCACCACGAAATCCGAACTCCACATTGTGCTGACTAAGCTGGTGGATCTGACTGGGGACAGTCAGAAGCAAGTCCCCTGTGGATGTAAAGTGTGGTACGCCTCTATGGTTACATCGGGTGTTTTTCACACTTTCCAGGAGCCCACTATCGCTCTGTGAACTCAGCCTCCCTTCCTCGCTGCTCTCCGAACATTTTCGCACAATGCCGAGCTCACGGAGCACATGGCTGAACCCTCGGCACCTCACTATAGTGGTCGGTCCATTTCCATACATCACATGCACGTTCCATCGGCCCTCTCATAACGCCCTTCTTTTTTCTATATTCCAAATTAGTATGTATCGCAATCGCCACTTACAGCTTTGGCCATTATGTAATATTTCCCATCATATGTCACTCTACATAGTTTCTTAATACATGCACTACAGTACATCTTGCAGTCTCGGGAATGCCCGGAACTATAAAGATTTGTCCTTCAGAAGTAGAAATCAGCTTCCTTTAGCTCACATTCACCACCGACCGTTTGGAATGACTACCGACCATTTTATCTACCACAACCCCCACCGCTACCGCCAACGTCCGCTATTTTCACCACCACCCATCTTCTCCACTACCATCCTTCTTCATCTACCTTGGGAACGCTTGGATTCGCTTTCCTCTTATCGCTAACCAGTCAAGCTTGGCCGCACATCTCGGCCGCTCCTCTCTCAACCTCGGGCGCATGTCTCAGCTGCCCTGTCTAAAGCCTCGGCTTCAGCTGCATCACCTTAGTCGAACCTCCGGATCTTCCATAGTCGTTTCAGACACTCCATCTCTGGACGCCTCTACCCGGAATCTCTTTGGGGTGAACATACCGTGCCCACACTCTCTCCCGACAGCCAGGACTAGAGAACTTAGTCTCCTAGTTCCTCCCAGCTGTTCTAGGAACTTTACAATGCGCCTAATGCAACCTTATTCTAGGGTTACAGATATGGATCCAGCCCCTTTCCTTTATCAGGCACCTTATTCATCTTATCTCTTCATCTTAGCACCCTGATCTTTGTTTACACCTATTAACACTTTTATAGATGCTCACCTATTCTATATCGGGTTGTATCTTGATAGATCTCCTGATCGTATCTCTTATCTCAGATCTCGATTCAGATCTCAGGGCCAGGTAAGGCTATGCCTTCTCTTCCATTCTTCCCACCGCCACGGCATGTCTACCGCATGTCCTTATCTCTGTGGCACTACCCTGGACCCTCTTATCTCTACCTTTCTATTTAAGTAGTGCCCTCTGCCCTCACCAGCCCTAAGCTGGTCCGTGCACATGGTATGCTAATATATATAGGGCACTTGGTCAACTGGGATTCCCCAGCTTGATTCTAGTCGTCCTTCTTTGGCATGCACCTCTTGTGGCCTAGCCCTAAGTGTATTGTCGTCATCCAGTGTCCTCTGCTTAGTAAGGCATTTGGTTAGGCCTTATCACTCATTCTCTTTTCTACAAGTCGCTCTTGTCCTCGACACCACCAGTGGTATAGCCATGTACAAGTAGTTGGCTTCCTACCAACTCCCCGAAGATTCCGGATTCTGATAATCAAACCCTGGTATAGACTAGCTTGAGCGTTCCCTTACGCTGATGCTCGCTCATCTCTTCTTCCATTCCTTGAAGTTAGGTTTAGTGCATTGCTAGTTCACAACAACAGTGATGCACAGTGACCACTATGTGCTCTCGGTGGAATGAGAGTGCACAGAAGTTGCTGCACGCTGTAGATGAGCAAGGGCAAAGGCAGCAAGCTGATTAGGGTTTTGCATGGGTCATGGGTATGGGTACGGGTGTGGTAGTGGTGGCCATGTGCTGTCGTATTGTCACATCAGCAGTTGCCTGCTGCCATCTGTATGTCCTTATTATTCGTCGTCCTTGCCATTGTGTTGTCACCATTGTTCAGTATTGTCATCATCCCTGTCCCTGTCATCATCCCCTTCCCTGTCGATGTCATTGTGTCATGGCATGTCAGCATCATCATCCTGTCATTGTCATCCTCTTTTCCATCACCCACCATTGTTCCTGTCCCCTTCCCCATCACATCGTTAACATTGGCATCGTCATGTCATGGCATGTCAGTGCCATGGTGTGTCATCGTTGTCATCCTGTCATTGTCATCCCCTTCGCCATTGGCCCCATCCCCTTCTCCATCACATCATTGACATCAGCATCGTCTTCATCCCTATCATCTCCTTCCCTGTTGATGTCATCATATCATGGCATATCATCATCATCGTTGTCTCCGTCCCTGTCATTGTCATGTCATGGCATGTCAGTGCCACAGCATGTCATCATTGTCATCCTGTCATTGTTGTCCTCTTCTCCATCATCTGTCATCATTCCAGCCCCCTTCCCTATGGCATCATTGACGCTGTCTGCATCCCTGTCATCCCCTTTCCCATCACATTGTGGCATGCCAATACCATGTCCCATCATTGCCATATGGTCACTGTTGTCTGTTGTCAGGTGAGAGTGTGGGAGAGAAGATGGAGGAAAGAGAGGGTGCATACATGAATGGGTACACTGTGTGGCCCGTGAGAGGGAGCCATTGGTCGTCAGTCACAGTGGTGGCATTCTGCTGTGCTGTGGTTAGTTTCATGTGGGCAAGGTAGGGTGAGAGGGTGAGAGGGCAAAGGTGACAACATGTCACATGTTGTCACAATTATCATCATTGTTGTGCTGTGAGTGACTGTTGTTGGAGGTAAACCCGCAGGTATGGGTACAGGTATGATGGCTGGTACCCCAGGCTATACCTGTGCAAAACTCTAAAGCTGATGACGAGGGTGTGTGGGTGTGTCACGGTGTACCCTCACATCTAAATCGGGAAAGCACATTTGATAGGCAGCCTTAAGTCCTTTCACATGCATGAAGAGTGCATTCCCAGTGCCCTGATGCAAGGGATGTTGATGAATATTTGCTAGTAGCTACTACTCAGTGTCCATTCCCTTCATCTTCAATTGCAGCCACAGCAATTCTACCTTTGCCTTCACAGCCTCTGCCTTGGCATGCTGAAGCTGAATGTCAGCCTCCTTGTCCTGCACCATCACTTGCTGAAGCTGAATATCAGCTTCCTTGTCCTTGAGAAAACATTCATGTATAGCCTGTGTGTTGGCATTGTCATTTAACATTTTTTCACATTCGAGCTAGGCTAACTTCTCTGCCTTCACATACTCAACCTTCAGTTGGAGATGATGATTTTTTTCCATCGAAAGCACAACCTGGCGAGACCCAAGTTCATCTCAGCTGTGACTTGACTCGGCAGATAGCTGTGATTTGATGTAGTTGAGCTGTTATTTGATGCGCTTACCTCTGCCACGACCAGCAGATGATGCTGACTTGCTGGTGGTCAAGGACACAGGTGAAAATTTGAGGTGGAATGATTTCTGGGACCCACTGGCACCACCATGCGATGACACACAAGATAATGGAGTATATGAATGGTAAGATCCCAGCCCCAGTGCCAAGGTAGCATGTTTTGATGATCCTGCTGTGCACACACATTGATCGTCAGCAATCATCAATGTGTACCAAATGCTGAGAACAAATTTACCAGTGCTAGCCATGGCAGACATGAACTGAAATCCAGTTGACTGAGAATGGTAGTTGGAAATGCCCATGACATCATCAGTGGTATTGAAGTCATCATTGGAATCCTGAGCGGGGTCTTCAAGTTCAACAGCCTAGGGAATTTAATACAATTTTGGTTAAGATCAATTTAAAATACTTACCTTGCACTTTTTAGCCCAATGTGGCATGGATTCCATTATATTGGTTTGAGTGTCATCCATGTCAAAGTCATCACCATCATCCCACACTGGGGAGTGGATGCACACTGGGGGGTTAATGCAGGAGGGCAGGCGGTTAGTAGGAGGGCCACTAACTGGAAGGTGGGCATTGAGGTGGTGCACCTCAACAGCATGAGGGGGAGGAGCGTCTTGGAGGCAGGGGTCAAGGCGGTCCTCAATGTTGGCATGAGGTTGATTTATGTGCATGGAGAAGGGCCTGGAGATGATGTTGTGCTGGTCAGCAGAGGGAGAAGGACCACTGGCAGCAGAGGTAGTGATTGTACCTTGAATACCTCGTATGAACTGCAAGTCATGCAGCTCACCTGGTTTTGAGTTGATGAGCATTGCAGTGAAGTTTGGGATCTCATTCCAGATAGGATAGAGGTTGTCATACCAGGGGAAAGCAATGGTGACAGATTCTTGTGGATTGACAGTGGCATTATCCTCAGGGTGGATGCCTTGACCAGTTTTGTGCAGCTCTTTGTATTTTTCCATGAATGATTTGCGAAGGCTGGATAGCATCAGCAAAATATATATTATGATGACAAGTTTCTGGAATAACTTACTATGTGATGCGGTTTCCAACCGATAACCCAAACTTCTTTGCTGATGTTGTGAAAAGGTCTTTCCAGGTAGGGTCATCACAGAAGATGGATTAGGCAATCACCATCTGGATCACTGTCTTGTCCTTGCCTGATGGTCGCTCAGTTATGGTGACATGGCTTGCTTTGTTCTCTGAGAAAAGGATTGTGCAATATGCACTGTGATCCTTGAGCCAAGCAACCAGGAGATCTGTTTGATGGGATGTCCAATGAATGGTGAACTTCCGGGTAGTGGGTTATAAACATGAAGCATTGGAGGGTGAAGAGGTCTGAACTTGCATGGAGAGGGGATGACTTGCCCTGGAACCTTGGCCATGGCAGCCCCTAGAAGGTTTAGGAGGGGGAGGTTTTGGGGCTGGGACTGGGAGTGGTTAGTAGGCACCAGGAAGGTCCATCGGTGAGGCCATGCAGGCAATTCTGGCTGAGCATCATGTTCAGTATACTGGCATGATAAGGTTCAGGTGGAGCCCAAATTTCTGGGTGAAACTGACATTCCAGTGCACTTTCAGAACAGGTCAGAAGATGAGTCAGAGGTCCTCAGTGTGCAGTGTGAGTACCACTAATGTGTTAAGAAACTCTGAAGGAATATAGTCATACTCTCTTTTGGTGACAGAATCTGCACTGGTGTAGACAATCTCCTCTCCTGGGAAGGAAGTCAAAATAGCAGAATTTATTTCATCAACTTCCACATTTTTAGTAGAGAGAATGGTGCAATCAAGAAAACAATGATCTGAAAGAGGTTGAGCAATGATAGGATCAAAGAGATCTTAATATAGTGCATTAATTAAACCATCTATAGTATTAGAAGCACAATGTATATATTTGTTGAAGTCGCAGGCCTACAGCCTCCAGGCAGAGATTAAGCTATGTAAAGTTCTGAATGAATCTTCTTTTGATTGTGAAAAATCCAGCTCAAGTTGCTTTGTTCAATGGAAGTCCAAGCATCACAGATATATTGCTGAAATAGCCTGCCACCCAAAAAGATATTGTTTGGATCAACTTGAAGAGGTCAAGTATGAAGATGGTAGATATAGGAAAGAACAACTTGAGTCACATGCTTTGAGTGAGAGTTATGTCTAGGAATTTCTTGAAGTGGAATATTTAAATGCCAACTATCTTCATCTTTTGGAAAAAGCAGAAGATAGTGTAGCATTGAATAGACCTGATGCAAGTGACTGATTTTCCTTAAGCCTTCACCACAATACCATAAAATAATATCTTTGTTCTTATTAAGAATGTGTGTTTCATCTCCTATCTTCTTTGATCTATTCCAGGAGCTAAGTGTAATTGCACATAAAGATCAGAGTCCTCATGTGCAGCTTTTTCCCATAAGATTTGATATGCTTGCTTGAAGATGTTAGAGAAAGAATGATGGTTGCTAAGCATATCTTGTAGCTCAAAGAGTACTTGACAATCTAAATTCATATTTCATTGCACATGTATATCAGTTGTCTCTCGAGGATCAAAGATATATAGCTGTGTATATATAGCATTGTTATGATCTTTAGAGATTTCAAGTGTGCCCATAAAATAATGCATGTTGAAGTCATAGGTCTATAGCCTGGGCAGAGATTATAGTGAGGTGCAAAACTATTGCAATGCCTAACTCCAAACCAGGGCACACAGTGCCTCCCACAATTACTCATGGAAATGTCACTTTGCTTTGGTGGGAACAAACAAAGTACATACCCTTGGCTACAACATTGTCCCCAGGATCATGTGATTTGGTTCACACGCTCCCAAGATACATCCATTTCAAAACAGCAATACCATTGTAATAGTTTTGCACCTTAGGAGAAGATTCATGATCTGCTAGTCTCCTTTTGAGGTAACTCCAGAGATGCTCAATGGGGTTAGGGTCAGGAGACTGTGCAGGCCATACCATAGTGTGAAAATCCTGCTCATGAAGCCAATCCTTTACCTTCTTGCAAGTATGCTTGGGGTCATTGTCCTGCTGAAAGATGATGTCAGGAGGATCAAGACCATAAAACTGCAGAGAATCTAGCAGTTTATCCTTCAAAATCTGAAGGTAAAGGTCTCCATCCATCCTACCATCAATCTTGGTAGCATAGCCAACTCCCTGCCAAGTCATACACCCCCACATCATCAAAGAACCACCTCCAAACTTGACTGTACCTTCTACCACCCTATTACTGAGCCCTTCCCCTGCCTTTTTCCACACCCACTTGCACCCATCTAACCCTAGGCGATTGATTTTGGTCTCATCAGACCATACTACTTTCTTCCAGTCCTTCAGAGTCCAATCCTTATGAACATAAGCAAAGTCCAAATAAGCCTTGCGATGCTTGACTGAAAGAAGAGGTCATTTTGACTTGACCACAGCTTTCATACCTGTCTTCTTCAAGTGTCTGCACACTGTGGAAGTAGAGAGAGGCTGGTTGACTATATTTGTGAGTGCCTTAGTAACCTGAACAGCATTCTCTACCTTTCCAGAGAAGATGAGACGAATGGCATGGCAGACATTGGCAGATGAAAGCTTGGATGGATGACCTCCAGCAGCCTTCTGAAGCTCAGAACACTCTTTAGAGCATATTCTGGATATGGTAGTAGACACATGGAGACCAGTAGAAGATGCAATGGAGTTGGCAGATTAACCAGCATCAAGCATAGAGAGGATGGTGTGTTTTTGAGCAGAAGAGATGGATCTCATAATGGTTGTGATTGGAAACAAAGATGCATGTGAACTATTTTGAACTCAGACATATTCCTACTGTGTGTATCTTTGTTTGCATGACCAAACATAACCACATAACACTTGATTTCAATGTGCTGAGTGAAGGGTGTAAAACTATTGCAATGGTATTGCTGTTTTGAAATGGATGTATCTTGGGAGCGTGTGAACCAAATCACATGATCCTGGGGACAATGTTGTAGCCAAGGGTATGTACTTTGTTTGTTCCCACCAAAGCAAAGTGACATTCCCATGAGTGATTGCAGGGTGCTGCATGCCCTGGTTTGGGATTAGGCAATGCAATAGTTTTGCACCTCACTGTATTCTCACAAGTTGTCCTTCATTGAAAAGCCTGACTATGCATGCTTTTGGTTGGAATTTCAGGGTCTTGATGCAAGGCTAGGAAATACCTCCACTTGTTAGTGTTTCCCTTTCAATGATATGTGCTTATTCAGGTGCTGCAACTGTGCTTCTGCGAGAAACTGATTGTCATAATTTCACCATGACCTGATGCCACCTGGTGGTGGTAGTGTGGAGAATTGGCCTGCCAGTCCTACTGTATTATACTGTTGCCCTATGACTGTGTTCTGTATTGTATCATGTATAGTGTGGCAAGGTTACTCTCCTGTGTAGTTTTTCTAGCAGTCTCAACTGATCTGAACTGGTTATAAACCAGTTTG
This sequence comes from Spongispora temasekensis, assembly GCA_038094675.1. Classification (NCBI taxonomy): domain Eukaryota; kingdom Fungi; phylum Basidiomycota; class Agaricomycetes; order Boletales; family Boletaceae; genus Spongispora; species Spongispora temasekensis. The sequence goes on along the minus strand of JBBPUL010000714.1, from coordinate 3,726 downwards.
AACTGTCACATGGTCTGGTGCCATTTGAAACTGTAACTGACTGGGTAAAACCTGAATTATTGTTTTTGCATGGCTTAGCAAATTAATATAAACCAAACCATAAAAAACCATACAAAACTGAACTGGTCCATAGTTAACCAGACTGCAGCAACACTAACATTGGTGATGACCATCACTCTGTCAATCAGGTCAAGGATATAGTGCATGAAGATCATGCTGCTCATCTTCACCAACTGTTATCTGGTGATTTTCCTGACACACCTGTCCCTACTGCTTCTGCTTCTGATAGTGAAGCTGATGTTGAGTGCATGTGTCATGAGGGGGGATCTGGACTTGCTACTTTTCTTCTATCCAAGGCAATCTCCACAGTTTCTGCAGACACTAAACCACACTGTGAATGGACTTACCAGGATATAGTTTCTCTACCACCAGATCAACAAAAGGAGTGGAGAGATGCATGTTAAAAGAAATTAGATATGCTTAGAGAATGACAAGTCTTTGAACTTGTAGATGTGCCTAGAGGATGCAAAGTCATCTCTAATTACTGGTTATTCAATGTGAAATCCAATGGCTGCAAATGTGCCTGCTTTGTAGTAAAAGACTTCTGGATAGATTTTGACAATATCTTCTCTGTCATTCAATTTTAGATAGTGTGCTTAATGCTTGCACTTGCCTCTATTGAAAACTAGAATATAGAAGGACTTGACATCCAAAGCACCTATTTATATGGCAAGCTGAATGAAGAGGTCTACATAAAACAACCTGAAGGCTTTACAGTCAAAGGGCAAGAGACTAAAGTGCTCCATCTATTACATGCCCTATATGATCTTAAACAAGCCAGACTTGCCTGGTGGGAGACTCTCAATGAGTCCATAAAAGATCTTGGATTTAAACATTTGAAGTCCAATGCTGGCATCTTCCTCTATCAGAAGAAAGGCTCCACCATTGCTGTTGCTGTTGTTTATGTAGATGACACTCTCTGTTATGACTTGCCCTTTTCTTTTCCCTTCGGCTTCATTTCTCATTGTGTTATATTACTTAAACACACACAGCCCTTCAATTAGTCACTGCTATGGCTATGCATTTTCCTTATCTCTTATCTTTGACTCAAACATTCCATAAGGTTCCATGTACTTCTATCATGCACAGCTTCATGACTTGTTTCATGCTGTGTATGACTCATTACCCTTATCTCCAGTTTCCCCTTTTGGTTTCTTCTCTTATCATACTGCTGCACTGCTTGGTCTGTGTGCAAGACTCATACTTATAAATAGGGTGTAGCACAAGCAGTATACCCTTAGCTTGAGCCTACTTGAGATAGCAATCTATGACCCTCTTGCTCCTCCTCACTCTCCTTAAGAACCTCTTGGCCTCACAGTGTCTTTGCTTGAGGATACTCTGTTTTTCATCTTCGATGTCACTACTTACTTGCCTAGATGGAGTAGTGACCAGTCACCTTGCATTGCACTTGGGACCTATGCCCCTCATCTTTGCCCTGCAGCTTTAGGTTATGCATTGAGTCTATAGCCAACACTACCTGCACCAGTCATAACACTCTCTTTTGTGGTCCTGACATTAAAACCATCAGAGAAATCAAAGATGCATTCATAAAATGCTGGAACTACAGAGACTTAGGTCCTGCAAAAAAGTTCCTTCACATGAATATAAGATGAGAGGGTAGCAAGATCTTAATTGATCAATGATATGTTTCTAAATGCAGGTGTGACTAGACAGAATGAATGACTCAGTCATTATGGCAAAGAAGACTCATATTAAGTATTTACTTAGATGGAATGAATGACTATGATACATTAGCATCTGTGTGTAATGGTATATGTAGGCAGCGGCTCACCTCAGTCATCATGGCAAACTAGACTGAGGTGTCTGTGAGAACAAAAATTGACTAAGTACTGTATGGTCACATGCATGACTGATTATGTAGGATCATAAGCATAAGTATCTAACAATCAATGTGCCTACCTAGAAAAGATCCTTCAAAGATATTAATGCTCATGTGGCACCTACTCCCCTTTCTCAGAGTATTGTTCCATTGCACATGAAGGTGTTGTGGACCCAAAAATCAGATCACTCTTCCAACAAGTAATTGGCTCACTGCTCTACTTGATGCTTAGGACTTATCCTGATATTGCCTTCACAGTGATAACCCTTTCAAAGCATGTATGCTGCCCATCTCTCAAAGGATCATCTTGATCACACATTCCATATATGCCACTATCTACTTGGGACTAGACACTATTCCCTTGTATTTGATGGAGCTTCCAAGGTAGGGCTAATCGCTTTTACCAATTCTTTTTAAATCTTTTCTTGCATATTTATTCTTAGAAGGTGTTACCTTCAAGTGCTATTGATTTTGGTAAGTGCTTATCTTTTTGTTTTATTTATATATGCTATCTCTACTGGACAACCTGTGATTGTGAGTCTTGAATTAGACACCCTGATATTTATTTTATCTTTGTGTTGGTGGCAAAGACCCAGATCACAGAAGAAGTGCTACTAAGTCTTTACTACCTGGCTTTGTAGATTCAACTCTACATGTTCACTGGTTGCTAGACCCTTTACTGGGCTGAGACCTCTGGTAGCACTACAGAGTTGAGACCTGTTTGGTGGGGCTGTTTATCAGCCAAGAGGTGTTATCACTTCTTGCAGTTACCATTCAATTTGTCTCAGGCATTTTGCTCTGTGCTCTGTCATACTCTGTGACATAAGGTAAAGTAAGGTAATTTTCTGAAGACATTAAGATCTCAAGACTCTCTTTGGACTCTTGGACTTTTGGACTTTCTTGGACTTGGACTTTCTTGGACTTGGACTTGGGCTCTGACTTTTTTTAACTGAAAAATCTATTTCTTTTTATCATGTAAGTGTCTTTAATTAAATTTCCAAATTTAATTATACTTTAATATACATAGGTCTTCACCACCTACTTTCCCTCAACTTGCTCAAAGCACTGCTCACCAAGCTGAGCATGATCAGCATATACTTGGTACTCCTCCATCCCATCACCTTCCTCAACCTGCTTTACCAAATATACCTCCTGCTTTAGTGGTATGTAAGTCTGTTTTAATCTTTGCTTTTGGCCTTTCTACATCAGCCACCACCTCATATACCACCACCATTACTATTTCAGCCATTTGCTATGCCACAGCCACCAGCTTTGCCTCCTCCACAAAATGCTCCTTTTGACTACAATGCCCAGTTGTATGAAAACTTCAACAATAGCATCATAACAGAAGGCAAAGGCAATCTACTATGTAGAGAGTCCAGAGAGAGAGAGCTGAGCAGGTGAATAGAAGACTTACAGAGGAGCAGAGACTGGCAGGTTTAAGAGAAGAGCTATTTGCTCAGCAAAGACATCATGAAGAGCAACTGGCATATCATTAGCAACAACTGGCTATATAGCAAAGGCTTCATCATGAAACACTTTTACAAGAGCAACAGCAACAGCTAGAATAGGAGAGGTTGAAGAGACAAAGAATTATACAAGAGGAGCAATAAAAGCAAGACAGAACTCTCATGCTGATGTAAACCCAGACTCTTATTTAGACTTTGATTTAGATTCTGATACAGACTCAGACTCAGTTGTAGACTTAGATCCTGATGCAAACCCAGACCCAGACCCTCATCCTGACTCAGATCCAGATTCTAATGCAAACCCAGATTCAGACTCTCATCCAGATCCTAACCCAGACCCAGACCCAGACCCAGATC
>JBBPUL010000713.1:0-15753 GCA_038094675.1 Spongispora temasekensis | reverse complement strand
ACTAAAATCCTAGAATAGAATACTGCTCAAAAAAGTGTCCCAATGACATGACATTTTAAAATCATCATATCTCAACACCATGGCAACCTGGTCACATGACTTAGGGAGCAATAATGATGTAAGGGGTCAGGGCTACCAGTGACCCTGCAAGTGTTTGTCTTTATTTGTTGTAGTTATTTTACAAAATACAACACTATCCAAAATGACCCAACATTGGGACATTTTTTTGAGCCACTGTATATACAGACAACAGAGATTTTCGAACCAATATCTGACAATATAATAGCTCTCTGGTCTTTACATCTCTGGGTGTAGACATTGATCATTCAGTAACACAAGGATCAGGCCCTTCTTCTTTTCATATCCATGGAGCACTGCATCATCTTATGGGCACACTTGAAATTCCTGAGGATCATAACAATGCTGTATATACACAGCTATATATCTTTGATCCTCAAGAGGCAACTGATATATGTGTGCAATAAAATATGAATTTAGATCATCAAGTACTCTTTGAGCTGCAAGATATGCTTAGCAACCATCATCCTTTCTCTAACATCTTCAAGCAAGCATATCAAATCTTACAGAAAAAAGCTGCACATGAGGACTCTGATCTTCATGTGCAATTACACTTAGCTCCTGGAACAGATCAAAGAAGATATAACCTTCAAGCTGCTGATGAAATTGCTGCAGTTATTCCTGGAGATGGAACTTATTCTACAGTATTGTGGTGAAGGCTTAAGGTGAATCAGTCACTTGCATCAGGCCTATTCAACACTACACTATGTTCTGCTTTTTCCAAAAGGTGAAGATGGTTGGCATTTAAATATTCCACTTCAAGAAATTCCTGGATGTAACTCTCGCTCAAAGCATGTGACTCAAGTTCTTTTCTATGCCTACCATCTTCATACTCGACCTCCTCAAGTTGATCCAAACAATATCTTTTTAGGTGGCAGGCTATTTCAGCAATATATCTGTGATGCTTATTGAACAAAGCAACTTGAGCTGGATTTTTCACAATCAAAAGAAGATTCATTCAGAACTTTATAGTGGTCTACAAGATCATGCTGTACAGGATCCAAACTTGGAGTTAGAAAATATTAGAAGGAGTGTTATTCTTCCATCTTTATATATAGGCAGTCCTTGCTTTATGCAACAACTACTTCAAGATTCTTTGGCAATCTGTTGTGACTGTAAAAAACCAGACTTATTCTTGACTATGACTGCAAACCCAAGTTGGCCTGAGATAACTGAAAATTTACTTCCAAGTAAGTAATCTTTTTCTTTGATCAATTATCATTATACTAATTACTATATCAGATCAGCAGGCCACTGATCGACCTGATATAGTGGCTCGCGTGTTCTATCATAAGCAACAGGCACTACTACACAAGATTAGAAATGGATACTTTGGAGTTATTTCTGGATTGGTTTACACAATTGAATATCAGAAGCATGGTCTTCCTTACATACACTTATTGATCTTCTTGGCTGATGAAGACAAGCCTTGAACTGTGGAACATATAGACTCTCTGATCTCTGCTCAGATTTCTGATCCTGATCTTCATCCTGCACTTTATAATGCTGTCTCGAGCTACATAATTCATGACTGCTCTCCTGGACGCTGCATAGAAAATGGTGCCTGTAAAAAAACACTTTCCAAAGGCCTTTAATCCACAGACAATCATAAAAGATGATGGCTATCCTGAATATACAAGACCAGATAATGGGTGTACTATTCAGAAAGGCCAAAAGACATTCAACAACACTCATGTTGTTCCTCATCCCAGACAGCTCATTGCAGAATTCAATTGTCATATCAACCTTGAAGTCTGTGCCAGTATTAAATCTATTAAATATGTTCACAAATACATCTATAAGGGACCTGATTGAGCAACTCTTTGTTATGATTGACCCCTTTTCTTTTCTTTCTTCTGCTTCCTTTGCCTTGTATTACTTAAAACGCACATAGCCTTTCACTTAGTCAGCATTAATGGCTGTGCGCTTCTCTTATCTCTTATCTGTGACTCATACATTCTGTCATGTTCCATGTATGTTGTGAACTAGCAATGCACTAAACCTAACTTTGAAGAATGGAAGAAGAGACGAGCGAGCGTCAGTGCAAGGGAATGCTTGAGCTAGTCCACACTGGGGTTTGGTTATCAGAACCCGGCAATCTTCAGAGGGATGGTAGGAAGCCAACTACTTGTATATGGCTATACCACTGGCAATGTCGAGGACGAGGGCGACTCATAGAATAGAGAGATGAGTGATAAGGCCTAACCGAATACCTTGCTAAGCAGAGGATACTGGATGACGACAATACACTTAGGGCTAGGCCACAAGAGGTGCAAGCTGAAGAAGGATGACTAGAATCAAGCTGGAGAATCCCAGTTGACCAAGTGCCCTATATATATTAGCATACCATGCACACAGACCAGCTTAGGGCCAGTGAGGGCAGAGGGCACTATGTTACGACAGGCGCGGGTAGCATCAGCCATAGACTCGATGCGCAACCTAAAGCTGCAAGACAAAGACGAGGGGCGTAGGTCCTACATGCAATGTGCAGAGACTGGTCACTACTCCGCCTTGGCGAGTATGTAGCGATGTCGAAGACGAAGACTGAGTATCCTCGAGCAAAGACACTGCGAGGCCAAGTGATACGAGGGGAGAGCAGAGGAGGAGCAAGAGGGTCAAAGATGCAATAGATTGCTATCTCGAGTAGGCTCAAGCTAGAGATACATGGCTTGTGCTACGCCCTATTTATATGTAAAGAGTCCTGTGCACGGACCAAGCAGTGCGGTAGCTCGACAAGAGAGGAATCCAAACTAGGTAGCTGGAGATAAGGGGAAATGAGTCACACACAGCATGAAATGAGTCAGAAGGCTGTGTGGGATAGAACTACATGGAACATCATGGAATGCTAAGGGAAAGGGCTGTATGCGTTTAAGTAATACAAGGTGAAAAGAAAGCAGAGAAAGAAAGAAAAGGGGCCGATCATAACATTACCCCCTTAGTAGGGTCGAAACTCTAGTGAGACTTTCTTACAAACCATGACAAGATCCAACAGGTGATCCGCACATGTTACTTTCCCTGACCGAGTCGAAGTGAAAGTCGTCATCTTCATCTAATGCTGGTGGGGGTCGAGGTGGAGGTATTGGAAGTGCGCAGCCAGAGCGCTGAGAGTGGCGGGAAGTGTTGGAGGCGCGGGACTGAAAGGATCCCCAGGACTGGCAAGAGCTGTGGGAGGAAGCTGAGGAAGAAGAGGATGCGGGTGGAGAGCGATGGTTGCGGAAGGGACAAGCACCCTTGTGTCTGGGAGAGCGGCGACGACAAAAGAGACATGTGTAGTGAGGGCAGTGGACCCAAATATGCCCGAGCCTGTGACAGATGAAGCAGGAGTCTCGGTAGCGATGATGGTCACTGGGGCAGGGTAAGTCTCCTTGTAAAATACGCTGTTGGACCGTGGCCTCTTGGATGTGATTGAAGCGTGCCTGGAGGGCATTGATGGCCAAGGCTTCCATGGGGTCGAGGGGGGAGGATGAAGCGCTAGGTGTTTCGTTGGCTGCGGGGACTGAGTTGTGGATGATCTCGGAGGTCGTCAGGGAGGGGGAGTGGAGTGCGAAGCCAGAGATGTTAATATTGGTAGGGACAGAGACCGCGGTGGTTTCCTGAAGGTACCGGTTGATGTCTTGGACGAATTCTAAATAACCCAACTGATGGGCTAGGTCATGCATGTGTCTAATGATCCTGGAATGGATGCTATGGATGGAAGCTCCTGTGAGGGCGACATTACGTTGCTCATTGCCAATGAGGGCCTGGAAGAGGTGGGGGAGACACTCTAACTGGAGATAAACCATATAAAGGAGAAAGAATACGGAGGAGGGGTCGGTGAAGGCTGAGATCCCCATAAACATATGGGGATTGGTGAGGTATTCGTGGAACATGCTACGCTCATCATCGGTGGGGTCTGAAGACCGGAGGGCATGGGCGTGCAGAGGGATGTCGACCGAAATTACTGGGGTCGGGGAGTCAGCGGGCGAGTCGAGGACGGGGATGGTATATGGAGCATCTGGGCTAGGAGGAAGATCGTTCATTGCCAGAACCACAGCATCCTCATGATGAGGAGCGTTGGCCAACGGCGGAGAAGGGGTGCGCGGCAGCGAAGTAAGATAGTCCTCCGTAGGAGGTACTGAAACGGACAGAGAGGAAGGCAACGAGGGGGATATGGATGAGACATGGGACATGGTAAGAGAGAGGCATAGAGGTGAGGGGGCGAAGACGATGGAAGGCGTTTTGAGGGAAGGAAGCTAATGCTTTGAGGGAGAGAAAGCCTTTGGGTGAAGGTTCTTATACTCCCTCAGGGCAGACTTTGCATTTTTCAGGTTCCGTTCTGGGACCCATGAGTCTTCTTCCACAGTATAGCCCTTCCATCGGATCAGGAACATGCGGGAATGAGGTGTTCCCCTGTGGCGTAGGATCTTCTCGATTTCGTATTCCTCTTCACCTTCTATTAGCTCCGGGGGTGGAGCTGGGAAGTTCGGGCCATGTATGCTGTTTTCGCGATAGGGTGATAAGAGGGAAGCATGAAACATGGGGTGGATCTTCCATGTCACCGGGAGTCGGAGTCTATATGTCAGAGGGGATAGGACGTCTATGATAACAAAGGGTCCTTCTCTTTTGGGTGCGAACTTAGGGTTCACAATGCGGCGGTTGAGGTTTTTTGCTTCCAACCACACCTTATCCCCCTTAGTGAATGGGGTGAAGGAGCGGCGTGTGCGGGAAGCCATCACCTGGCATGCGAGTTCGTGAGTGGCAAGGGCCTCATTCCTTGCTGCGGATAGAGCCTTGAGGCGTTCTTCCAGAGCTGGGAGCAGGGTTTCTGCGAGGACCATAGGGAGGGCACAAGGTTCAAACCTGTACATGAGGTAAAACAGTGACTTGCCGGTGACAGAGTGGGGGCAGTGATTGTGTGTGAATTCTGCATGGGTGATATGATCAGTCCATGTGGTCGGGTTATTCCCGCAGAAGATCCGAAGGTATGTTTTAACCTCCTGGTTGACGCGTTCCATTTCTCCATTGGATTGAGGGTGATAGGCAGTGGATAGGGATAGGTCGTATTTCAAGAGCTTTCCAAGTTCTCGAGCGAAGGTGGAGGCGAATTGTGAACCTCGGTCAGAGATTATTTTGTTGTAGAGGCCCCAGCGGTGGTAGACTTTGTGAAAAAAGAGGGTGGCTATTCCCTCGGCGGTGATCTGTTTCTTAGTAGAGCAGAGAATTACCCCCTTAGTAAGCCCGTGGTCGACCACGACCAACAGGCTGTCAAAACCGTTGGACAATGGGAGGTCCGTGACAAGATCGCAGGATAATTGCTAGAATGGGCACGAGGCGAGGGATTTGATTGGGGAGAGCGGGGGAACAGTAGGGTGAGTGTTGGCCTTGTTCTGTTGACAGACGGCACAACCCTCGATGAAGCATCGGACCTGAGTGGCGAGGCTGGGCCACCAAAAGTCATGGGCGATAAGTTGATGAGTTTTCAGGTAGCTGGAGTGGCCAGCAGAGGGGTGGTCATGAGCGCGTTGAATAACTGCAAGGCAATCAGGTTCGGGGACATAAACGCGGTCTCGATAGCAGAGGAGGTTGTCTTTGAATTGCCAGTCGGAGAGACGGTTATAGAGGTTCGGGGTGGTGACGGGGCCTTCAAGATCTGCGCAGAGGCAGGTGACGAGTTCGTCGTCAGCGGAGTGTTTCTGAATAGCCGTTGCGAGGACAGAGTCTACGACTCGGACAAAGAGGGTTTCCGGGAGTAGAGTGACAGCCTGATTGTCAGACTCAGATGAGAGTCGATCGGGACGACGGGAGAGGGCGTCAGGGCCAGAGAGCAGAGAACCGGGGACGTGGGTTATCTTGAGATCAAAGTCTGCAAGATCAAGGAGCCATCGCACTTGGTGACGGTTGAGGTTTTGGGGTTGATGGAAATATGTCAAATTCTTATGGTCAGTGAAGACCTGGACCGGGTGTTGTGAGCCACAGAGGTAGTGGCGCCAGGCCTTGAGGGCTCGGATGATGGCAAGGAGTTCACAGTCGAAGATGTCGTAGTTCTGCTCTGCTGGAGAGAATGACTGTGAAAGGTAGAAACAGGGGTGCCAGTCCCCGTTTGAGTCGGTCTGGAGGAGGATAGCACCTGTGGCATCGCGAGATGCGTCGGTGGCTACAGCGAAGGGTCTAGAAAGGTCTGGGAGGCGAAGGATGGGTCGAGAGAGGAAGAGCTTCTTGAGCTCATCGAAGGAGGTTTGGCATTGGGGAGTCCAAAGCCACGCAGTGGTTTTCTTAGTGAGGTCGATGAGAGGGTGAGCGACATCAGAGTATGATGGAATAAATCGCCGGCAGAAGTTTGCAAACCATAGGAATGAATGCACATCCTTGACTTTCTTTGGGATGGGCCAGGAGGTGATTCCATCAAGCTTAACGGGATCCATAGCGAGCTCGCCTGGTTTAACGATCATGCTGAGGTATTCCACCTTGGGGGTGGCAAACTTGCATTTGTTGAGGCGCAGGTGGAGGTCTAATTCCATCATGCATTGGAGGACTCGGCGGGTACGCTCGGTATGGGATTCGTTGTCAGGGGAGAAGATGAGCAAGTCGTCCATATAGATGACGAGCCATCCTTCGGCGATCATGTCTCTGAAAGAGTCGTTCATGAAGCGCTGGAAAGTCGACGGGGAATTGTTCATGCTGAAGAACATGACCATAGGCTTGAAAAGGCCTTTGTGGGTGATGAAGGCGCCCTTCCACTGGTGACCATCTTTGATGCATACGTTGTTATATCCCCATCGGACATCGAATTTGGTGAAGATGTTCACTCCTTTGAGCTTGTCGACGAGGTCAGAGACGAGGGGTAAGGGGTAGGCGTTGTGGATCGTGTGTTCGTTTAGGTACCGGTAGTCTTGGCAAGGGCGAAGTTTGCCATCCTTCTTCTTAACGAAGAAAAAGGGGGAGGCCTGTGGGGATTTGGAGGGGCAAATTTTCCCAGAACGGAGGTTTTCATCTAGGAAGGCTTCGGTTGCCTTTTGTTCTTCAGGGGACAAGGGGTAGATTTTCCCGATCTTCGGGACAAAGGACTCATCGAGGTTATCGAGGTTGATCTCATGATCATAAGGTTGCGACGGGGGGAGCGATTCGCAGTCTTTTTCCTCAAAGACTTTGGCAAAGTCTGAGTACTCCGGAGGCAAGATGATTTCCTGGGTCTGGGTCCCAGCTTTCTCTGCGAGTTTGGTTGCTTCAGAGTAGCGGGCAATGGTGGCAGAGGGCAGGATGTATGGTCCTCCTCGGATGACGCAGTTGATGGAATAGTGGCTCAGGGTTTGGTGTTGCCACTGTTTTTCGGACTGAATGTCCAGGTACGCATGTAGGTGTCTGTGGGTTTCGGGGGTCGTGTTGACACACTGAATCGAAGTTTCTCCAAAGCCTTGTAAAGGTGGGGTGCGGTAGTGGGAATCATGTTGCTTTTGATCAGCAACATAGGCGTGGTAGAGGTCTGCGGATTGGTCAAGGACCTTGGGGACGGAGATGGTTTGCTTTTCCCAATCAATTATTGGGTTAGCAAGATGCAACCAGGGAAGGCCAAGGATGACGTTTTCCTTGCCGCAGTTCATGAGGTAAAAGAGCACCTTTTGAGTAACTCCTTCTCCGATGGAGACGTAGAGCTCGGTAGAGAACAAGATATCTCCGTTGGAGTTCGCTGATTGGTCCACGTTTTGAATGCGGATGGGTTGGTCTAGGCGGGTGCGAGGGAGGTGATGTTTCTGGGCAAAAGCCCAGTCAAGGCAAGAGATTTCCACTCCAGAGTCAACGAGAGCGGGAGAGTCGACAACTTTCATGGTGTGCGAGGGTACTACGAGCTGAATGGGGATGCGCATAGCTCTATTTGATGTGGATACTAGTACAGGTGCACAAGAAACAAGACGTTGGGGAGGTACTTGCGTCGAAGGAGTCCTCCCTTTCAAAAATCCATAACCCCTACTGCCTCTACATGAAGGTCTTCATCATCGTCCTCATCTATGAGGCCCGGTATTTCTTCTTCAGTTTTGGCGACTTTTCGGTCGGTTTTGGGGCGTGGGGGAAGATCTTTGAAGGTTGGGCACTTGTTGGAGAAGTGGCCCGATTTCCTGCATCGGAGGCAAAGTCCCTGTTTGAAGCAGCGTTCTCGCTCTTCAGGGGTGAGTTTTGGAATGCGGATAGCATCCACATCCATGGCATTAGGGTCTTTGTCATGAGGGGTCTGGGTGGGGCGAGGGACGAAGGTGGGGGTCAAGGAATGTTTGTGCTGGTGAGCGACAAGCTTGGCACGTTTGTGCTGGTCATCGAGACGAGAGGTGTTCTTGATCCAATCATCAATGGTGGTGGGGACGGTGTCCATAAGATACACCTTTTCGGAGAGCGAAGGGGGAATGCCCGTGGAGAAGTAGTGGCAGATGGTGGCTGCCTCGTTCAGTCCTGCCAAGCTGATCTGGTTGCGGAATTCGGAGATATATTGGTTGAGGGACGGTTGGAAGGTCCCATCGCGTCGCTCGTTGACGCGGTAAGTGGCCAACCAAGTCAGAGCGTTGGCGGCGGTATTGGGGCTCTTGAAGTGAGCCTTGAATTCTTTGACAAAGTCGTCCCAAGATCCTAGGGCCATGTTTGTTCCTCACATACTTTTCTCCATGAAGGTATCTGCCCAGGTAAGGGCATTCCCGTTGTTCATGAACGATAGGGCGAAACCGATCTTCTTCTCATCAGTCGAGTAGATGTCGACGTTAACGGCGAGGTACTGTAGGACCGAGCGAAGCCAGGGCATGGCATCGCGTTGTTTGCCTGTGAAAGCCTTGGGCTGGGCGAGGCGAAGTTTGGTAGGTTTGGTAGACATTGGGGATGGGGGACTGGGTGGTGAGGGGGGCGTAGTGGTTCCGGAGCTAGGACTAGGAGGCATGGTAGATCTCCAAGAGGGAGAGGTTACGAGGGGCGGTGGTGGTGGTGGGCGGGGGCGCTGCTTCAAAGGTGACAGAGGGGCCGAAATGGCTGCGATCTACAACAATGGTAGTCGCGTTTCGAAGAGCTTGAGCCTTTTGTTACATATGACAGGCACGGGTAGCATCAGCCATAGACTCGATGTGCAACCTAAAGCTGCAAGACAAAGACGAGGGGCGTAGGTCCTACACGCAATGTGCAGAGACTGGTCACTACTCCGCCTTGGCGAGTATGTAGCGATGTCGAAGACGAAGACTGAGTATCCTCGAGCGAAGACGCTGCGAGGCCAAGTGATACGAGGGAAGAGCAGAGGAGGAGTAAGAGGGTCAAAGACGCAATAGATTGCTATCTCGAGTAGGCTCAAGCTAGAGATACATGGCTTGTGCTATGCCCTATTTATATGTAAAGAGTCCTGCGCACGGACCAAGCAGTGCGGTAGCTCGACAAGAGAGGAATCCAAACTAGGTAGCTGGAGATAAGGGGAAATGAGTCACACACAGCATGAAATGAGTCAGAAGGCTGTGTGGGATAGAACTACATGGAACATCATGGAATGCTAAGGAAAAGGGCTGTACACGTTTAAGTAATACAAGGTGAAAAGAAAGCAGAGAAAGAAAGAAAAGGGGCCGATCGTAACACACTACTTAAATAGAAAGGTATAGATAAGAGGGTCCAGGATAGCGCCACAGAGATAAGGACATGTGGTAGACATGCTGTGGTGGTGGGAAGAATGGAAGAGAAGGCATAGCCTTACCTGGCCCTGAGATCTGGATTGAGATCCGAGATCTGAGATAAGAGATATGATTGGGAGATCTATCAAGATACAATCCAATATAGAATAGGTAAGCATCTATAAAAGTGTCAATAGGTATAAACAAAGATCAGGGCACTAAGATGAAGAGATAAGATAAAGAGAGTGCCTGATAAAGGAAAGGGGCTGGATCCATATCCGTAACCCTAGAATAAGGTTACCTTAGGCATGTAGAGCGCTTCAGTTAGGTTAATGCCATTGTGGTTACAACAATGTAGTTCTATCACACACAGCCTTCCGACCTGTTTCACGCTGTGTATAACTCATTTCTCTTATCTCCAGTTACCTTTTTGGGATTCCTCTCTTATAGAGCTGTAGCACTGCTTGGTCTGTGTGCAGGACTTATACATATAAATAGGGTGTAGCACAAGCCATGTATCTCCAGCTTGAGCCTACTCGAGATAGCAATCTATTATGTCTTTGACCCTCTCACTCCCCTCTGCTCTCCCTTAGAACCACTAAACCTCACAGTGTCTTCACTCGAGGATACTCTGTCTTCATCCTTGACATTGCTACATACTTGCCAAGGTGGAGTAGTGACTAGTCTTCATGCATTGCACTCGAGACCTATGCCCCTCGTCTTCACCTCACAGCTTTAGGTTGCACATCAAGTCTACAGCTGATGCTACCCATGCCTGTCGTAACAAAAGGCTCAAGCTCTTTGAATGTGGCTACCCTTGTCATAGTTCACAGCCATTTCGGCCCCTCCATCACCTTTGAAGCGGTGCCCCTGCCCACCACCACCACCCATCACAACCTCCTCTTGGAGGTCTATCACGCCCTCTAGTCCTAGCTCTGGAACCACCACTCCCCCATCATCACCCAGCCCAAACCCCACATCCCTGATGTCTTCCAAGCCCACCGAACTCTGCCTCACCCAACCCAAGGCCTTCTCAGGCAAACAACGCGACGCCATGCCCTGGCTCCACTCAGTACAATGGCACCTTGCCGTGAATGTCGACATCTACTCCACTGATGAGAAAAAGATAGGATTCGCCCTGTCATTTATGAATGATGGAAGTGCCCTCACCTAGGCAGATACCTTTATGGAAGAAAGCATGCGAGGAACCAACATGACCCTAGGGTCCTGGGACGAGTTTATCAAGAAGTTCAAGGCTTACTTCGAGAGTCCCAACACCGCCAATGCCTTGACCTGGTTGGCCACTTATCACATCAACAAATGATGCGATGGAACATTCCAACTGTCCCTCAGCCAATACATCTCAGAGTTCTGCAACCAAGTCAGCCTTGCAGGGCTCAATGAGGCAGCAACAATCTGCCATTACTTCTCCACGGGCATTCCCCCTTCGCTCTCAGAAAAGGTGTACCTTATAGACACTGTCCCCACCACCATCAATGATTAGATCAAGAATGCCTCTTGTCTTGATGACCAGCACAAACGTGCTAAGCTTGTCGCTCACCAGCACAAGCATTCCTCAGCCCCCACCTTCGTCCCCTGCCCCACTCAGACCTCTTGCAACAAGGACCCCAATGCCATGGATGTGGATGCCATCTGCATTCCAAAACTTACTCCTGAAGAGCGAGAATGCTGCTTCAAACAAGGACTCTGCCTCTACTGCAGAAAATTGGGTCACTTCTCTAATAAGTGCCCCACCTTCAAAGATCTTCCCCCACATACCAAAGCTAACTGAAAGGTCACTAAAGCTGAAGAAGAAATACCTGGCCTCATGAATGAGGATGATGACGAAGAAGTTCATGTGGAAGCTGTGAGGGTAAAGGATTTTTAAAAGGGAGGACTTCTTCAACACAAGTACCTCCCCAACATTTTGTTTCTTGTGCGCCTGTACTAGTATCCACAAATAGAGCTATGCATATCCCCATTTAGCTCATGGTACCCTCACACACTATAAAAGTCGTCGACTCCCCTGCTCTCATTGACTCTGGAGCAGAAATTTCCTGCCTTGACTGGGCTTTTGCCCGAAAACATCAACTCCCTTGGACTCGCCTCAAACAGCCTATCCGTGTTCGTAATGTGGATCAATCAGCAAACTCGAATGGAGATATCTTGTTCTCCACTGAGCTCTACATCTCCATCAGGGAAGGAGTTACTCAAAAGGTGCTCTTTTACCTCATGAACTGTGGCAAGGAAAATGTTATCCTTGGCCTCCCCTGGCTCTGCCTTGCTAACTCCACAAATTACAATCGACTGGGAAAAGCAAACCATCTCTGTCCCCGAGGTCCTCAATCAATCCATGGACCTATACCATGCCTATGTCACTGATCAAAAGTGACATGACTCCCACTACTGTGCCCCACCTCTCTAAGGATTCGAGGAAACTTCGATTCGGTGTGTCAACACAATGCCTGAAACTCACAAACATCTACATGCGTACTTGGATATCCAATCTGAGAAACAATGGCAATACCAAACCCTGAGCCATTACTCCATCAACCACGTCACTCAAGAAGGACCATACATCCTGCCCTCTGTCACCATCGCCCGCTACTCTGAAGCCACCAAACTTGCGGAAAAAGTGGGAACCCAGACCCAAGAGATTACTCTGCCCCCGAAGTACTCAGACTTCACCAAAGTCTTCAAGGAAAAAGACTGTGAAATTTGAATCTCTTCCCCCGTCTCGCCCTTACGACCATGAAATCAACCTAGACAAATCCTTCATTCCTAAGATTGGAAAGATCTACCCCCTGTCCCCCGAAGAACAAAATGCCAATGAAGCCTTTCTTGATGAAAATCTTCGCTCTGGGAAAATTCATTCCTCCAAATCCCCATAAGCCTCTCTCTTTTTTTTCGTCAAAAAGAAGGATGGTAAACTCTGTCCATGCCAGGACTACTGGTACTTGAATGAACACACTGTCTGTGATGCCTACCCCTTACCCCTCATCTCTGACCTTGTCGACAAGCTCAAAGGAGCTAACGTATTCACCAAATTCGATGTCCGATGGGGGTACAACAATGTACACATTAAGGACAGTCACTAGTGGAAAGGCACCTTTATCACCCACAGGGGTCTCTTCAAACCCATGGTCATGTTCTTCGGCATGAACAACTCCCCTTCCACCTTCCAACGTTTTATGAACGACTCATTCAGAGACATGATCACTGAAGGATGGCTTGTTATCTACATGGACGACTTGCTCATCTTCTCCCCTGACAACGAATCCCACACTGAACGCACCCGCCGTGTTCTCCAGTGAATGATGGAGTTAGATCTTCATCTACACCTCACTAAATGCAAGTTCGCCACCCCCAAAGTGGAATACCTTGGGATGATAGTTAAACCAGGTGAACTTGCTATGGACCCTGTCAAGCTCGACAGAATTGCTTCATGGCCCACTCCAAAGAAAGTTAAAGACATGCGTTCCTTCCTAGGCTTCGCAAATTTCTACTGGCGATTTATACCCTCCTACTCCAATGTTGCCCGACCTCTCATCAACCTCACAAGGAAAACCGCTGCATGGCTCTGGACCCCCCAGTGCCAAACCTCCTTTGGAGAGCTCAAAAAGCTCTTCCTCTCCTGACCCATCCTTCATCTCCCGGACCTCACCAAGCCTTTCGCTATTGCAACCGATGCATCATGCGATGCCATCAGTGATATCCTCCTGCAAACCGACTCAAATGGGGATTGGCACCCCTGTTCCTACCTCTCTCAATCGCTCTCTCCTGTAGAATGAAACTATGACATCTTCGACCACGAACTCCTTGCCATCATCCACACTCTCAAAGCATGGCACCACTACCTCCGTGGCTCGCAACACCCTGTCCAGGTCTTTACCAATCACAAGAACTTGATTTGAATATGGTTACAACACTACCCCATCTTTAGGTTGAGATTCCAGATCAACTGGAGTCATAAAATAAGGATGCGAATTCTTGGAGAGTGACTCCTTAAACTTTTCAGGGTGCAGCCGGATTTTTACGATGAAATTCCATTATTGCCAGAGGAGCATTGACAAGATCAGCAGCTGGCTGCCAAGTAGCATCACTGACATCATAACCTTTCTATTTAACAAGGTAAGAAAGTCCACATCGAGTGGAGTGAGAATCCAGGATGCTATCCACCTCAAATTCCATGGAACCATCTTCAGAAATGTGTACTGCATCAGGCTTATTGACTGGTTGTCCTGGCAGTTGATCTTTACATGGTTTTACACAAGCGATATTAACAGTGGGATGTATTTTTATTCTGGCTGGCAGTTTTAAAGTAACCATGTTAGGAGAAGCTTTCAAAACTTCAAACGGTCCAATTCATTTTTGAGTTAACTTCGCGGAAGCGTAAGGTAACTGTAAATGTTCTGTGGATAACCAGACAGAGTCACCCTTTTTGTATTCCGGTGCAGCTGATCTCTTCTTTTCAGCCTGCACTTTCATTTTTTCTGCATTAGCATGAAGGGCATTCTCGACTTCGGCATGTGCTTTTCCTAACTCTGTTTGGAATCAACCAGTGATAAAGGAATCATTTTTTAGTTCAAATCCCATGTGTGGCATGTAATTCCGAGTTACTGCAAAGGGTATGCTACCTGTAGCTCGCGTGGTGGTATTGTTATGTACAAATTCTGCCATTTTCATGTATTCTGGCCAAGATTCTTGATTCTTGGATACATAGCAGCAAAGGTATTGTGCTAGATCATGATTTACGTGTTCCATTTGTCCATCTGTTTGCGGATGATAAGCAGTAGAGAGGTTTTGTTCTATCTTAAGCAATTTACACAACTCTGTTGTGAATGCCGAAGAGAATTGCGGTCCTTGATCTGATACCACTGTTTTGGGCAGTCCATGCTTGCACCACACATGATCTCGAAACAAGATAGCTAGATCTTTGGAATTGATCGATTTAGAGCATGGTGTAAACACTACTTCTTTAGAGAATCGATCTATGACTACATAGATGGCATCTAAGCCATTGACTGTGGGGAAACCAGAAATAAAGTTGACTGAAATATCCTCCCAGGGATGTTTTGGAATAGGTAGCGGTGCCAGTTTTCCTGCTGGGGGTCACAATAAAGATTTGGACGGCGCACAAATTTGGCAATGATCAACATAGTCATTTATTTCTTTTTTCATCTTAGGCCAAAAGAAATGCTGAGAGATTGTGGAAAGTGTTCGTTGTTGTCCTGCATATCCTGCTATTGGAGAATCATGACACAGCATGAGAAGTTCTATCCTCAGTCCTGGAGGTACAAAGATGCGATTGGAATCATTGATAAATACGGATTGTTGTTCATCGAACCAACATGTCACAGACGAGGGTATTTTTAGATTTTTTGACATTTTCTGTAGTTTCTCCAGGAATGGTGATTCTAGATGTATGTCATTGATAATGACTTGTGGTGGTAAGACCGTAATATTTTCATTAAGATTTTGCACTGCATCACCGTGATCTGGTCTTCTGGATAATGCATCAGCTCTAGCATTGGTCGAACCAGGTTTATATATTAAAACATAGTTAAATTCCTGTAAAGTAGCATGCCATCGAGCTTGGCATGGCAAAAGGGTTTGTGGTTTTTTCCAGTATTCTAGGTTTTTATGGTCCATCCAGATTTCAAATCGTGGACTTCCAATAAGGTAGTGATACCATTCTTTAAGTGCGTGAATGATAGTGGCCATTTCTTTGTCATAAATAGGATAGTTCCTTTCTGCTGCATCAAAAGAATGCGAGATAAAGGCACAAGGTCTCCAGAGACCATCGTCACAATGTATGGAGAGCACTGCTCCGGTAGCAATATCTGATGCATCAGTCTCTACCCTTAGCTCTTTAGTGCTATCTGGGTATGCGAGTAGGGGAGCTTTTGTGAATTTTTCTTTTAATGTTAAATATGCGTTTTCTTGTGCTGGTCCCCAGGACCATGGTACATCTTTCTTTGTCAGTTCCATCAATGGTTTGGCAGTATGAGCAAAGTTTTCAATGAAACATTGATAATAATTACAAAGTCCCAAGAATGATTGAACTTGTTTA
>JBBPUL010000711.1:0-15778 GCA_038094675.1 Spongispora temasekensis | reverse complement strand
TTGTCGTCGTCATCGTCGTCGTCCCCTCCCTCTCCCTGCCCCCTCAATCAGCAACTAGAGTGATTACCACTTGGTAAGTACTCCTTGTTTACTCGCCCTTATCTCAAGTTGCCCGCCGATTATTTCAGGACTTGATTATTATCTTACTGTACATTTACTTCGTATTACATTTAATAATATCTATATAATCTGGCACTAGTTTGTACTCGAGTGTTGCTCGAATAGTAGCTATTGGGCCTGATATATTCAAGATCCTTAAGTGTAAAGTACATTTAGTATGAGTAGGCCCAGTAGACCCCCCATAACATGGAGCATGTCAAGACATTGTCTACATAGCAAGTTCCATGTGTCATAACTACTATATAGTGCTATATAGTACATTTGTTGGCAGTCATTACTATAGAGTACTATATAGTATGCATATTGCTATGGTGTACTAATGGCATTTCTCGTTTTTACAGATGAACGACCTACATGTGAGTTTTTGCGCTCGCAGAAAGAACTCATTGGATCAACTAAAAAACTACAGCTCCCCAGCCGCGTAGCACCAGACTTCCGGCACAGAAATGATGCATTTCACAGTACCATGGATCCCTTGCTCAAGAGGGATACAGAGGCTACACACTGGGAACTGAACAGGGATGAGAGTTTGCAGCTCCTCAATTTCCTCTTCCCGGATGGACGTATACTTCAAAAGCACGGCGCCCTGGACAAAAATACCTTTATGATGTCTCAGGTACTGGAGTACCTCGAAACCCGGGGAATGTATGGGTTTCCCCCAAACTCGGAACTACAACCACCCTCTGGTTCAGGATCTCACCACAAGACTCGGAAGAATGGGTTAAAAGCCACCGGTGCAAAGGGCAAGGCCTTGGAGAATTTAAGAGCACCACTCAAGAAGTGCTGGTTAGCCAAGTCGAAATGTCCTGACCTCCGCGCCGAAGCAATCACCCAGCGCGAAATCTTTATCTCATGCTTCCTTAATGCTGTGCTTCAGTCTGTCAAGTCGGCATGCGGCCTTGAAACTCTGTGAGTTTCTGTTATTCTGTATAACGTCTCACTTATTTTCTTATGTAGGAAGTGGGATGCTAATTCGTCGAGCACACCCCTAAAAGGGTATGGATTGGACTCGAAGAGAAAGCCAGATATCAGTTTATTCGAGCCCAATGGTGACAGCTGGCCACACCTCGTAGCATTTTGCGAAGTGAAGAATAAAGCCGATGCGTCAACCGAAAAGGAGTCATACATAGAACTTGCCGGTAAATCGGCATGCCTATTGTTCATGCAAGATGGCCGCCATGTTGCTCCATCGATCCGCTTACTCGGTTCTCATATCTACTTCACGATCTTTAACTGCGGCAGATCTATCTCTACTTGCGCGTTCGACATCCATGATTCCCCAGATGTGTTCTTACACATCCTTATCGGCCTCTCGTGCTATCACGACAAACCCTGTGTTCTCAGTTCCGACACCACTATCACCTGGGAGACAAAAAAGAAAACCCATTGGCACATTCTGACCTGAAATGTTTTGAAGATATCTGTGCACAGGGAGTTACAGAGGTTTTCCATCCGAATCCATCTTTCCAAGCTCCTGTTTATCTCCAACAATCTACTTGGTCGAGGCACGACTGTATGGCAGGGCGAGACAGAGAGCATAGAGGCGTTGGAGATACCGAAAACCATTGCCATCAAGGATACATGGATATATCCACTTAGGAAGTATACCGAGGGTGCGATCCTCCACATCCTGAACAAGGCCGAGATCGAAGGCATTCCAACCATAATATATGAGGGGCAAGTCCCAGCCAAAGTCTATGATAATGACGGCAACCAAACGACGGTCATCAATAACTCCACCCATTCCATTCGGGCAGTGCTGGAATGGTACGCTAGTAGCGAAGGCACTTTTCAACTTCGAGTCTTGTATCGCCTGGTCACTGAGCCTGTCGGTTCCCTCGTGACAGATTTTCTAAGTTTAGCTGAGCTCATTGTCGCTTTTTTGGATCTTGTTGTGGGTAAGTACAATTTCTCCAGGTCTTCTGAGGATTTCTGATCTAGTCACAACCAGCGCACAAAGATACCTTTGAAAAATTTCAGATTCTGCACCATGATATCAGCCTTGTCAACCTCCTTCTTGCCTTCATCACAACAAAATGAACTGATCACCATTCGGCTATGGATCACCTGCCATCGAGGTTGCGACAAACGTTATGTGAAAAAATTTCGAAACTTGAATGACGGGGAGTACTTGCTGATTGGGGCTATGCAGTCCTGGTGGTACCAACCACCGAGAAGGCGGAATCTTGCCCTTTGTCCTCATCGACCATGCACCCTCTATCCTCGCCGACCTCGACGGAAATCCTGGACCCCCATGTAGACAATCGCATCTTTGCCAAACCAATTGGTTCAGCAGAAACTGTGAAGTCAGTTCTGGTGACACAACTCTCTAAAGAGCACGACGTTGTGGTGTTGACAAATCCATCTGAAGACACATGCAATATGAAATGATTCAAACCCACTGCATTGCATGGTGAGCTTATTTGTCGAGTGACATTTGACAAGCTGACCTACAAAGCTCAGGGTACATGGTCATGGATGTCTGCAGAGCTAGTCATGGCAGGCCCTAATCAGCCTGTAATTCACAATGAACTGCATGATATGGAGTCATTTTTTTACATCCTCGTTGGGATATCTGTGCTTTATGATGAACCCGGCAAACCCAAACCTGACAACAAACTCGAGAAGTGCTTCGACATTCTCTTCAACACCAATGAGCCAAGTTTCCTCAAAACAATTACTCTTCAATCTAATCTGACTTGGGTACCATCTGTTGTGAAGCACATCTCACCGTATTTCGAGCCCATTGTACCACTTCTGAATAATCTCTGAAAAGATATCATTTCTCCACTGGAGAGTGACGACAATGGTATATTTATCCGTCACGCCTCCTTTACCCATGATACCATCATCAGGCATCTCATTTCGGCACTTTGCGACCTTCCAGATGACTGCTGGACACCACATTCTCCCCTCGATGGACACAAAGACAAGGCTGATCCCGTAGTATCTGATGATGAGGAGGATAATGTGTCTGACGATGATATGGACATAGTAGACGAAGACGAAGATGAAGATGAAGACGAAGACATGACTGGTTCACCTACACTGCTCCCAGTGCTTAGAAGGGACATTGGTATTCATCGTGCTGCCCGTATGGCTGTGCAGAGCAACCCTGAATTGCATCGGAAGCAGCCTACTAGTGTCCAGCCAGATGACATACCTCTTTCAAAACGCCTTCGATCCTCAAATCAAAATCTCCACCTTGCCCGTCCCATAACTGCCTTGAGGGGATGAACTACCAGTGGAGCCACTCGCAAACGCAAAGCCTGAGACTTGTGTGTTTTGAGTGCTTTACGTCAGATTTCTTTATTTGCCCTCCGAATCACCGTACAATATATTTACTTACAAGTGTCTTCGAATTACGTGTTGTACTTCACTTATTATCATGACCAATGTAGCCATGTTTCCAACAGGTGGGCTCCCTGTTACGACAGGCGCGGGTAGCGTCAGCCGTAGACTCAATGCGCAACCTCACATACAGCGTGAAATGAGTCGGAAAGCTGTGTGTGGTAGAATTACATGGAATGTCGTGGAACGCATGAGTCATAGACAAGAGATAAGGGAACGCATAGCCGTGAACGCTGACTAAAGGGAAGGGCTGTGCGTGTCTTAAGTAATAGGGTAAACGATAGCGAAGAAAGAGAAGAAAAGGGGCCGATCGTAACATTACCCCCTTAGTAGGGTTGAAACCCTAGTGAGACTTCTTTATAAGCCACGGCAAGACCCTACGGGCAATCCGCACATGTTACTTTCTCCGACGGAGTCGAAACAAAAGTTGTCATCCTCGTTTAGTGCTGGTGGGGACCGAGGTGGAGGTACCGGAAGTGCGCGGTCAAGGCGCTAAGAGCGGCCAGAAGTTCGGGGGGTGCAGGACCGAAAGGACCTCCGGGATTGGCGGGAACTGCGGGAGGAGGCGGAGGACGAGGATGAGCTGGGCGGGGAGCGGCGGTTTCGGAAGGGGCAGGTGGCTTGGGTGTGACTGGGGGAACGACGGCGGCAGAAGGGGCATGTGTAGTGGGGACAATGGACCCGGATGTGTCCAAGCCTGTGACAAACAAAACACGAGTCGCGGTATCGGCGGTGGTCACTCGGACAGGGTAGGTCTCCCTGTAGGATACGATGTTGAACCGTCGCTTCTTGAATGTGGTCAAAGTGGGCTTGGAGGGCATTGATGGCCAGCGCTTCCATAGGGTCGATGGGGGAGGAGGAAGCGCTGGGCGTTCCATTTTCTGCGGGGACTGAGTCACGGATGATTTCGGAGATCGTTAGGGAGGGAGAGCGGATGTTATGGTCGCGGATGGCGATATTGGTGGGAACGGAGATTGCCGCGGTCTCTCGGAGGTATCGGTCAATGTCGTGGACGAAATCTAGATATCCCAGTTGGTGGGCCAGGTCATGTATGTGCCCGAGGATCCTGGAGTGGATACTGCAGATGGAAGCTCTGGTGAGGGCGGTGGTGCGGTGTTCGTTGCCAATGAGGGCCTGGAAGAGGTGGGGGAGATGCTCCAACTGGAGATAGATCATATAGAGGAGGAAGAACACCGAGGAAGGGTCGGTGAAAGCTGAGATCCCCGTGAACATATGGGGGTCAGTGAGGTACTCGTGGAGCGCGCTGCGCTCATCACTGGTGGGGTCAGAGGACCGAAGGGCATGGGCATGCAGGGGAATATCGACTGAAATCACTGGGGTCGGGGCGTTGGCGGGCGGGTCGAGGACAGGGACGGTATATAAAGGGCTTGGGCTAGAAGGAAGATCGTTCGCTGCCAGTACCACAGCATCCTCATGATGAGGAGCGTTGGCCAGCGGTGGAGAAGGGGTGCGCGGCGGCGAAGTAAGATTGTCCTCCGTAGGAGGTAATGAAATGGACAGAGAGGAAGGCGATGAGGGAGATACGGCTGAGACATTGCTAGACATGCTAAAAGAGAAACGAAGAGGCAAGGGGGCGAAGACGATGGAGGGCATTGTTGAGGAGGGAAGCTAAGGCTTTGAGGGGAGGAAGGCCTTCGGGTGGAGGTTCTTATATTCCTGGAGGGCGGACTTTGCATTTTTCAAGTTCCATTCTGGAACCCATGAGTCCTCCTCCGCGGTGTAACCCTTCCATCGGATCAGGAACATGTGGGAACGTGGTGTTCCCCTGTGGCGTAAGACCTTCTCGATCTCGTACTCCTCTTCGCCTTCTATTAGCTCCAGGGGTGGGGCCGGGAAGTTCGGGCCGTGTACGTCATTTTCGCGATAGGGTGATAAGAGGGAAGCGTGAAACACGGGGTGGATCTTCCATGTGACCGGGAGTCGGAGTCTATATGTCAAGGGGGATAGGACGTCTGTGATAATGAAGGGTCCTTCTCTTTTTGGTGCGAATTTAGGGTTCGCGATGCGGCGGTTGAGGTTCTTCGCTTCTAGCCACACCTTGTCTCCTTTGGAGAATGGAGTGAAGGAGCAGCGTGTGCGGGATGCCATTACCTGGCGTGCGAGCTCGTGGGCAGCAAGTGCTTCGTTCCTTGCTGCAGATAGGGCCTTGAGGCATTCTTCCAGGGCTGGAAGCGGTGTTTCTTCGAGGACCGTAGGGAGAGCACGAGGTTCGAAGCCGTACATGAGGTAAAACGGCAACTTGCCCGTGACAGAATGGGGGCGGTGGTTGTGTGTAAACTCTGCATGAGTGATATGATCAGCCCATGTGGTGGGATTGTTTCCACAGAAGATCCGAAGGTACGTTTCAACCTCTTGGTTGACGCGTTCGGTTTCACCGTCGGTTTGAGGGTGATACGTGGTAGACAAGGAGAGGTCGTATTTCAAGAGTTTCCCGAGCTCTCGAGCGAAGGTGGATGTGAATTGAGGGCCATGGTCCGAGATAATCTTGTCATAGAGACCCCAGCGGCGGTAGACTTTGTGGAAAAAGAGGGTGGCTACTCCCTCGGCGGTGATTTGTTTCTTAGTGGGGCAGAGAATTACCCCCTTAGTAAGCCCGTGGTCGACCACGACCAACAAGCTGTCGAAACCGTTAGAGAAAGGAAGGTCCATGATGAGGTCGCAGGAAACCTGCTGGAATGGGCGCGAGGCGAGGGATTTGATAGGGGACAAAGGGGGAACGGTGGGGTGGGTGTTTGCCTTGTTTTGTTGGCAAAGGACGCAACCCTTGACATAGTGGCGAACCTGGGTAGCGAGGCCGGGCCACCAAAAGTCATGAGCAACAAGCTGGCAGGTTTTCAGGTAGCCGGGGTGGCCGGCGGAGGGATGATCATGAGCCCGTTGGATGACAGTGAGGCGGTCGGGTTCCGGGATGTAGATGCGATCCCAATAACAAAGGAGATCTTCTTTGAATTGCCAATCCGAGAGGCGGTTGCGAAGGTTAGGGGCAGTGACAGGCCCTTCGAGGTCAGCGTGGAGGCGGGTAACAAGTTCATCATTAACGGAGTGTTTCTGGATAGCAGTGGCGAGGACGGAGTCAACGACGCGAACGAAGAGGGTTTCGGGGAGTAGGGTAACGGCCTGGTTGTCAGACTCGGACGAGAGTCGGTTGGGGCGACAGGAAAGGGCATCGGGGCCAGAGAGCAGAGAACCGGGGACATGAGTCATCTTGAGGTCGAAGTCCGCAAGATCAAGGAGCCATCGTGCTTGGCGACGGTTGAGGTTCTGAGGTTGACGGAAGTACGTCAGATTTTTGTGGTCAGTGAAGACCTGGACTGGGTGTTGCGAGCCATGAAGGTAGTGGCGCCAGGCTTTGAGGGCTCGGATGATGGCGAGGTGTTCGCGGTCGAAGATGTCGTAGTTTCGTTCTGCTGGCGAGAACGACTGAGAAAGGTAAGAGCAGGGGTGCCAGTCCCCGTTGGAGTCAGTTTGGAGGAGGATAGCTCCTGTGGCATCGCGGGATGCGTCTGTGGCTACAGCAAAGGGTTTCGAAAGGTCTGGGAGGCGAAGGATGGGTTGGGAGAGGAAGAGCCTCTTGAGCTCATCGAAGGAGGTTTGGCATTGGGGGGTCCAAAGCCACGCAGCGGTTTTCTTGGTGAGGTCTATGAGGGGGCGGGCGACATCAGAGTAAGACGGAATGAAGCGCCGGTAGAAGTTTGCGAATCCTAGAAAGGAGCGCACGTCCTTGACTTTCTTTGGGGTGGGCCAGGAGGCGATTCCGTCAAGCTTGACAGGATCCATAGCGAGTTCTCCTGGCTTAACAATCATTCCGAGGTATTCCACCTCGGGGGTGGCAAATTTGCATTTGCTGAGGTGTAAGTGGAGATCTAACTCCATTATTCGCTGGAGGACGCGGCGGGTGCGCTCAGTGTGTGATTCATTGTCAGGAGAGAAGATGAGCAGGTCATCCATGTAGATGACGAGCCATCCTTCGGCGATCATGTCTCTGAACGAGTCGTTCATGAAACGTTGGAAGGTCGAGGGGGAATTGTTCATGCCGAAGAACATGACCATGGGTTCGAAAAGGCCCTTGTGGGTGATAAAGGCGCCTTTCCACTGGTGACCGTCCTTGATGCATACATTGTTATATCCCCATCGGACGTCGAATTTAGTGAAGACGTTTGCTCCTTTGAGTTTGTCGACGAGGTCGGAGACGAGGGGTAGGGGGTAGGCGTCGCGGATGGTATGCTCGTTTAGGTACCTGTAGTCCTGGCATGGGTGAAGCTTGCCGTCCTTCTTCTTAACAAAGAAAAAAGGGGAGGCCTGCGGGGATTTGGAGGGGCGAATTTTCCCAGAGCGAAGGTTTTCACCCAGGAAGGCTTCGGTCGCCTTTTGCTCCTCGGGGGACAGGGGGTAGATTTTCCCAATCTTTGGGACAAAGGACTCGTCGAGGTTGATTTCGTGGTCGTAAGGCCGAGACGGGGGGAGCGATTCACAGTCCTTTTCCTCAAAGACTTTGGCAAAGTCTGAGTATTCTGGGGGCAACATGACCTCTTGGGTCTGAGTTCCTGCTTTCTCCGCGAGTTTAGTGGCTTCGGAGTAGCGGGCAATGGTGGTGGAGGGCAGGATATATGGTCCTCCTCGAGTGACGCGGTTGATCGAATAATGGCTAAGCATTTGGTGTTGCCATTGTTTCTCGGACCGAATGTCCAGGTACGCGTGCAAATGTCTGTGGGTTTCGGGTGTCGTATTGACACACCGAATCGAAGTTTCCCCAAATCCTCGTAGAGGTAGGGCGCGGTAGTGGGAGTCGTGTCGCTTTTGGTCGGCGACATAGGCGTGGTAGAGGTCTGTGGATTGGTCAAGGACCTCGGGAATGGAGATGGTTTGCTTTTCCCAATCAATTGTTGGGTTGGCAAGGCGAAGCCAGGGAAGGCCAAGGATGATGTTTTCCTTGCCGCAGTCTATTAGGTAAAAGAGCACCTTTTGGGTAACTCCTTCCCTGATGGAGACATAGAGCTCAGTGGAGAACAAGATGTCTCCATTAGAGTTCGCAGATTGATCCACGTTGCGAACGCAGATGGGTTGTTCTAAGCGAGTACGAGGGAGGTGATGTTTTCGGGCAAAGGCCCAGTCAAGGCAGGAGATTTCTGCTCCCGAGTCAACAAGAGCAGGGGAGTCGACGACTTTCATAGTGTGCGAGGGTACCACGAGCTGGATGGGGATATGCATAGCTCTATTTGATGTGGATACTAGTACAGGCGCACAAGAAACAAGACGTTGGGGAGGTACTTGCGTCGAAGAAGTCCTCCCTTTCAAAAATCCCTTATCCCTACTGCCTCTACGTGAAGATCTTCATCGTCATCTTCGTCTATGAGGCCTGGTACCTCTTCTTCGGCTTTGGCGACCTTTCGGTCAGCTTTGGGGCGTAGGGGAAGGTCCTTGAAGGTGGAACACTTATTAGAGAAGTGACCCGACTTCCTGCAGCGGAGACAGAGTCCTTGCTTGAAGCAGCGTTCGTGCTCTTCAGGGGTGAGTTTAGGGATGCGGATTGCGTCCACATCCATAGCGTTGGGGTCCTTGTCACGTGGGGTCTGAGCGGGGCGAGGGACGAAGGTGGGGGTCGAGGAATGCTTGTGCTGGTGAG
Source organism: Spongispora temasekensis (assembly GCA_038094675.1). NCBI lineage: Eukaryota > Fungi > Basidiomycota > Agaricomycetes > Boletales > Boletaceae > Spongispora > Spongispora temasekensis. The sequence goes on along the minus strand of JBBPUL010000711.1, from coordinate 6,663 downwards.
CAACAAGCTTAGCACGTTTGTGCTGATCGTCGAGGCGAGAGGCATTCTTAATCCAATCGTCGATAGTGGTGGGGACGGTGTCCATAAGGTACACCTTTTCAGAGAGCGAAGGGGGGATGCCCGTGGAGAAGTAATGGCAGATGGTAGCTGCCTCGTTTAATCCTGCCAAGCTGACCTGGTTGCGGAATTCAGAGATGTACTGGTTGAGGGATGGTTGGAATGTCCTGTCATGTCGTTCGTTGACGCAATAAGTGGCCAACCAGGTCAGAGCATTGGCGGCAGTGTTGGGGCTTTCGAAGTGAGCCTTGAACTCTTTGACGAAGTCATCCCAAGACCCAAGGGCCATGTGGGTACCTCTCATGCTTTTCTCCGTGAAGGTATCTGCCCAGGTAAGGGCGTTCCCGTCGTTCATGAACGATAGGGCAAAACCGATCTTCTTTTCCTCCATAGAGTAGACGTCAGCGTTGACGGCGAGGTACCGTAGGACTGAGCGAAGCCAGGGCATGGCGTCGCGCTGTTTGCCTGTGAAGGCTTTAGGCTGGGCGAGGCGGAGTTCGGTAGGTTTGGTGGACATCGGGGATGGGGGACTGGGTGGTGAAGGGGGCATAGTAGTTCTGGAGCTGGGGCTAGGGGGTGTAGTGGATCTCCACGAAGGGGAGGTTACGAGGGGTGATGGTGGTGGGCGGGGGCGCCACTTCAAAGGTGACGGGGGGGCCGAAATGGCTGCGATCTACAACAATGGTAGTCGCATTTCGAAGAGCTTGAGCCTTTTGTTACGACAGGCATGGGTAGCGTCAGCCGTAGACTCGATGCACAACCTAAAGCTGCGAGACGAAGACGAGGGGCGTAGGTCCTACACGCAATGTGCAGAGACTGGTCACTACTCCGCCTTGGCGAGTATGTAGCGACATCGAAGACGATGATAGAGTATCCTCGAGCGAAGACGCTGCGAGGCCAAGTGGTTCGATGGGAGAGCAAAGGGGAGTGAGAGGGTCAAAGATGCAATAGATTGCTATCTTGAGTAGGCTCAAGCTGGAGATACATGGCTTGTGCTACGCCCTATTTATACGTAAAGAGTCCTGCGCACGGACCAGGCAGTGCGGTAGCTCGACAAGAGAGGAAACCAAACTAGGTAACTGGGGATAAAGAGAGATGAGTCACATACAGCGTGAAACGAGTCAGAAAGCTGTGTGTGGTAGAATTACATGGAACGTCGTGGAACGCATGAGTCATAGACAAGAGATAAGGGAACACACAGCCGTGAACGCTGACTAAAGGGAAGGGCTGTGCGTGTCTTAAGTAATACAGGGTAAACAATAGCGAAGAAAGAGAAGAAAAGGGGCCGATCATAACAGCGTGTAGGCTTCGGGTCGACGTGATTACTAATGGTTCGGTAGGACCAATGGGACGTGGCGCAAGCCGAAGCTGAGGCTCTCGGGCTTGACACTGAGCTCGAGGCTGACGCCAAAGTTGCAGTCGTTAATGCGGAGCACATCCAGGCCGAGTGGCTGGAGCGTGCGAGGCAGAGGGAGGCGGCAGCCAGGGCCGCAGAAGAGGTGCGAGAGCCGGCCCCCATGCAGGGGACTGCGATGGACATGGAGGAGGTCCAGGCCATGGTGACCGAGGTCAGTGAGACCTCGGAGGTTCACTCCTCCGTGGCCGAGGTTAGCGAGGCCGCGGGCGGTCATTCCGTTGCGTCGTCGAGCCGAAAGGTACGTCGGGAGGGTTGTGAGCATGGGTGAGTACTGATGGATAGCAGCGGGGGTGCGAGGACGATGATGATGATGAGGTCGTGTCGGCCGTTGCGCCGAAGAAGCAGACGACCGCCAGCGCGTCCAACACCGAACGCCTGGGCCCATGCGCGAAGTGCGTCAAGGTCGGGGAAGCCGGGTCCTGTGCGAAGGGTACTGGTGCCGCGTGCACGCGGTGCCAGTCCCACAAGATTCATTGCAGCTGGTCGACCGATCGCACGACCCTGAAGAGGCAGAGGCCAGGGACGATGCCTGCGGCACTTCCGGCCGCCGGTCGCGTGGCGGTGGTGATTGCATGCAAACCAGGTACGTCCCTTGGTCTGAAACTTGCTACCAGCTGACTGTTCGACAGGTGCTCGGCCGATCCGCGCGACCGCCAAAGCTCCCTGAAAGCGGGCCGAGTCGCCGGTCATGGTCAGCAACGAGGATGAGGGTGACGAAGAGACCCCGGTGAAGGGCAAGGGCAAGGGCAAGGCGAAGGAGGTTCCGCCCCCAAGTCGAACAACCGTCAAGCCCTCGGTCAACAAGGCCCAGAAGCAGCTCGTACGCCGCCTCAACATGGCGTACGCAAAGATGTATCAAGTCCGAGGCAGCCTCAAGGCGCTGGAGGTGGAGCTGGAGGAGGTGATGGACGAGTCGGCCAAGATCATCGGTGAGCTCCAGGGCCTTGACCTGTAGTCACAGAAAATGTAATGTCCATAGTCGTAATGTAAACGCGCGATCCGGCAAAAGAAAGGAAAGAGATAAGAGAAGTAAAAAAAGAATCAAAAAAAAGAAACGTCCTTGTGCGGGGTACCGCCCGACTTATCTTCCTCGGTCGGCTTGCAACGTCTATCCCTGCCGATGGTTTCTCTGATTTTTCGGTATTATTTCTATGAGAGGGAGAAAAAAAAAACATGCACAGTCTCGGACGCGTTAGAAGCAAAGGTGGCCCAAAGGCTCGGCATACATGAGACCTGAGATGAAAATAGAAAGGAGATTTTTTTTTTTTTTTTTGGTGATTTTGAATGTATAGTACAATGAGGGTTGTGTCTGTCTGTTTTAGTTTGTTTTTTGACTTTTTGGATGCGAGTGAGATGAGAGGTCGCCGGTCGAAGCCCGGGGTTAAACAGAGTAAAAGAAACGTCCTCGGTAGGTAGTGAGGGAGTCTAGGGGTGCTCAGAAGCGTCCGAATCATCCTCGGCAGGCTCTTCTACATCTTCTCCTGCCATCCTATCTAAATCGTCGTCATCTAAACCTGTAAGGTCAGTCGCGGTAATGGTAGAGTGCATTCGGGGATAGTAAGGAATGAGGCGAAATGCCGTGTATCGCAGCTTTGAGACTGCCCCGTCCAACTCGGCCAAAAGGTAGGATCCTCCGGTTGTCCTGCGAAGGACAACCATCGGCCCGAGATACCTCGGCTTCGTCTTTCGGTTTAGCTCCTTCTCTATGTACGTGTTTCGCACGAGGATGAGGCTTCCCACGCGAAAGTCGAAGTTCTTGATCCGATTTTTAAACACGGCTTCGAAATGTTTGATAGAATCGAACCGAGCCTTTCGAACTCGGTCCGCGATGGCTGCGAGGTCGTCAGGCCTCTTCTGCAGCTGCCGAGCGTGCCATGCGACAAGGCCGGTTGGTGATAGGGGGTCGGCATCTAAAGGGGGAACGAGGAACGTTGCCTCGGTGAGATCAAATGGGAAGAGGGGCTCGACGCTGTGAACCATGAAATAGGGCGAAAGCCCGGTCGACCGAAGCACGGTAACGCGCTTGGCCTAAAATACTGAGTGCGCGGCAGTATGCCAGCGCGACTCCCCCCCCTCGGAAGTTTTAAGGATGGCCTCCTGGTGTAGAGCGCGGTACGCCTCTACGGTTACATCGGGTGTTTTTCACACTTTCCAGGAGCCCGCTATAGCTCTGCAAACTCAGCCTCCCTTCCTCGTCGCTCTCCGAACATTTTCGCATGATGCCGAGCTCACAGAGCGCACGGCCGAACCCTCGGCACCTCGCTATAGCGCTCGGTCCATTTCCGTACATCACGTGCCCGTTCCATCGGCCCCCTCGTAATGCCCCTTTTTATTCCAAATTCCTTTTTTATTCTATTCCAAATTACTACGTATCGCGGTCGCCACTCGGCCATTATGTAATAATTCTCGTCGCATGTCACTCTACATAGTTCCTTAATACACGCGCTACGTCTTGCAGTCTCGGGAATGCCCGGGACTATAAAGATTTGTCCTTCAGAAGTAGAAATCAGCTTCCTTTAGCTCACATTCATCACCGACCATTTGGAACGACTACCGACCGTTTTATCTACCGCCACCGCCGCCGCTACTGCCAACATCCGCTATTTTCACCGCCGCCCGTCTTCTCCACCACCGCCCTTCTTCGTCCACCTCGGGAACGCTTGGTTTCGCTTTCCCCTTATCACAAACCAGTCAAGCTCGGCCGCACGTCCTGGCCGCTCCTCTCTCAACCTCAGGCGCACGTCTCGGCTGCCCGTCTAAAGCCTCGGCTCCAACCGCGTCACCTCGGTCGGACATCGGGACCATCTGTAGTCATCTTGGGCGCCCCGTTTCTGGACGCCTCTGCCCAGAATCTCTGTGGGGCGAACACATCGTGCCCACACTCTCTCCTGACGGCCAGGACTAGAGAACTTAGTCTCCTAGTTCCTCCCAGCCGTTAAAGGTTCTTTACAACTGGAGCCCACCGCAAGGGATTCTGCTAGAGGCTCCAGACGACGCCTCCGACCAACTCCTAGAAGGCTTGAGCTGGAAAATTTCCTTGAGCATTTTCGCTCTCTACAAATCGGTGAAGACTCACTAATTTTACAGCCGGTTTCCTCTCCGGACGCACAGCACAACCGATCCGACCTCCCTGAACTCTCTACCCTCGACCCTATCCAACTATTCATCGACAGCGACCGAATATCACCCACATCAGCCGAAAACCCACCTACAGCAGACGAAAACCACCCCGATTTTCCAGGAACCACGCAGCCACAGTTTCCAGGAACCACACAGCCACAGACGCCTTCCGACAGCGACGATATTTCACCTGTCGACCCCTCATTCCTACAGGAAAATTTCGCCGGTCCCTGAAGCTTTAGCGAACAGGTGCCCGGGGCATTTATAGAATCCACACCTCCCATTCGGCGGGGGAGGGTAGAAAACTCCCCGTTTTTGTCTCCTCTCAAGAGGGGGACCCCGTCATCATCGCCTTCTCCGCCTATCTCCTACTCCTCATCCTCCCCATCACTTTCCTATCTACTCGATGCCTCGCGCATCTCCTACCGAAACTCGCTGATACCGCTTAGCCTCACTCCGAACCGGACCAGTACCCCGGCTCATCACGCCGCAGCACCCCCTCTTATCCCTCTACCGATCCCCCTTCCTGCACTACTGCTGAGACTGAATCTTCCAATGGCCCAACAAGCCCCCCAGATGCTCCTCCGGGGCACGAACAATGCCCTGAAGTTCTCGGGCAAGGCTGCGCTCTTGCCGCGCTTCCTCGAGGATGTCGAGCAGCTTGCCGACGCTTCGCAGCTTACCGAGGCCCAGAGAATCCACGCTGCTATCCGCTATGCCGACTACGACGAGTCAGACGGATGGGAGCAGCTCCCGGAAGCATCTGCCGTCCCCGCAGTTTGGGCAGCATTTGTGGCTGCCGTAAAAAAGTTATACCCTGGCTGCGAAGCCAACCGTTATACGTTCGCAGATTTACAGATACTCGTTCAGAGATCCCGAGAAAGCACTATGCGGACCCTGGAAGAGTTCAGCAATTACAGTCGTAAGTTTAGAAAGATTACCACGACACTGATCAACGGAGGAAAGCTTGCCGAGCTCGACCACAACACTATTTTTATGCTCGGCCTTCCTGCCGACCTAGAAGCGCAGGTTCAGAACCGCCTCATGGTTACTAAGCAGAACCACCACCTGCACAAACCGTACCCCATAGACGACACCGTCGAAGCTGCTGAGTTTTTACTCGCCGGTGCAGCCACCTCGCAGTTCCCATCCATTGCAGCCTCGGCAATCACGGCCGGGCAAGGCTCCATGTGGGGATCTTCGGTACCACCGGCACCTTCCTTCGCATGCCCCTCGGTTGCCCCTGCCAGTACGGCCCTGCGTCTGGCAGCCCCTATTCCCAGCTTCGCCCCTCCTGTTGTCAAGCAGGAGTACACACAGTTCCAGCAGAGTGCACCCCGAAGCTGTGCATTCTGCGCAGACCCTAGCCACTTCATGGGATCTTGCCCCTACGTCGACAGTTATGTCACTTCCGGACGGGCAGCACGCGGGACCGACGGCTGCTTGTGCATGCCCGACGGCAAACGCATTCCCAGAATCCCGGGTACCCGATGCCTGCACGACTGCTTAGATCGACTGGTCGTACCGATCCCCGCTCCTACACCTTCGTCTTCCATCACGATGGGCATCCTCTCACTTTCATTCCCCGATACCGACGTGGTTTTAGACATCGAGCCTTTGGTATTCCTAACTGAACTCGACACCGAGCCTAGTGACAAGTCGGACCCCGTTCTCACTGACTCCGAGTTTCAGGCTTATATTGCCCAAGCATGGGCCAATTTTCAGCATGACAAACAGGAAAAGGGGAAGCGAGTTCGCTTCGACGGTGTAGAAATAACCGTCCGAAGGCCCGCTCACCCCGTGCCTCGGGCAGCCTCGGTCGCCGACGAAATCATCTCACCCACAGTCAAGGCCTCGCGCACTGTGTCTGGGCCCTCTAAACCTGCCTCTTCGTCTGTTCCCCCACGGCCCTTGCCTGTCGCACCATTCAACCCCGCATCCTGTAATGTTCTCCCTTCGTCTACCAGAGCTAACGCTTCTGCCCCCGCTGCCCCTATAGGGCAATTTAGATATTCCTTTCCCCTCAAAGACGACGCCGCGCCCAAGCGCGTGTTAGACCGAGTACTCGA
>JBBPUL010000710.1:0-15788 GCA_038094675.1 Spongispora temasekensis | reverse complement strand
AAAGATCAGAGGAGATGTTTTTGTTGTGCACTCTGTGTCTCAAGCACTGCACAAAAAGGTAGTACTGCCCAGCAATACCCTTCTTGCCATAAAGTGCCTGTAAAGTGTCCCATAGGGTTTTAGCCAACAACTTATATACATTAGAACCAGTTGTGGTGTATTCCCATACAACATTTGGTTGTAGATCGGTGCTGATGGTGGCTGCTAGAAAACCATTGATCTTGCAGTCAATGACTTCCCAAGCATCTCTATTTGCCGTGTGTGTGGTATCTTGGGTGCAAGACCCAGTAACAAACTTCCAGCCATCTAGCATGTTCAGGGGACCTTTCAAAGCAAGAGACCAGGTAGTATAATTAGATGCATCAACAAGAGTTGGAATTCGAGAGATAATGGAATTTTCTACTTTGAACTCGGCAGGGGTAAAGGAACTCATGTTGCATTCCAAGTAGGTTCTGTGTTACCCCAGGTGTTGTTGTTATCTCCGGTGTTTCCTCCTGTGTAGTCTTCTTCTTTCTTCAAAATCTGGGAACCTTCAAGACCGTTGACAATGTGAATTGTGTAGGTTTGGTAACTAGTCTTGTAGCGAAGGAAAAAACCAGTTCTTGCAGGTGTGATCCAGAAGAAGATGATGAGGGTGACATTGAGCAATGAGAAGTGGATGAAAAGGATAAAGCAGATTATTGTAATCATGCTTATCATAGATCTATAATGCAAAGAGGATCTGTTCAAAAGAATCAGTTACTGGACAGTAAGAAAGAAAGAACCAATCTGTGGAAAGGAGGCTTCTTTCTGTGCTTTGATCCACTTGTAACCCAACTTCTTGAATAGGTATCAATAGCCCCTGTACCTCTTCCTCTGATTCCTCCGAAGTTTTATCATCTGTGTAATATTTTTCATTATCCTGATGCATAGACTCCTGTTCCTGTTTCACTTGTGATTTCCAATACTCCATTCTCCATTGCTTTGGGGAAATCACATGATAACAATAATGTGCCTCATCCTTAGTAATCTTGGTGTTAAGATCGGTAAATCTCTGACATCTTGTTTCAAGAATGGTAAAGTCTAAATAGTCAAAGAAGTGAGGATTAGGTATGATCTTATCATCTATGGTGAAAGTGGAAGCATGTATGCCAAGAACAGGAACATAGTTCAGATAGACAAATGCATAGAAGAAATTGGTGGTACACAGAATGGCTTTTTCTCATACCAATCACATCTGCTGTTTAGCTTCTCTTACATACAGACCTTTCTCTGGCTTTAGGGGAAATACCGGATCTAAGCCTTTGTACCCTGCGAATAGCAAGGCATCTTGAAATGACTTCTGGTCTGGACTCAAGGTATCCAGCACTTTCTGCAATTCTAGTTCGAGAGTAGGGGTGGACATTCTCGATGAAGAACTGTTGGAGACTTGCAATGTCTAAACTTTCAGGTTCTAAGGCTTGGTCCTGAAGAGTCGCAAGTATCCAATCTGTGGTGGAGGGATTGCAAATGAGTGCCTAGATGATGCGGTGATGGGGATTTTTCTGGTAAAAGTGAGTTCTCATCTCTTTATCAAAGTTCTCATTCCACTCTTGTATGGTTGGAATCTCCCTTCCATCCCATTCTCCCATTGAGAAAACCAGGTTAGGTATGATTGCACCAAAGAGTAGGTGAGACTCTGGTTTTGAATAGGAGAAATGATGTTATCTCATAACCCTGCCAATGAATCAGGGCTGCAGAAGTGGCAGGATCATCATAAGAAGTGGAAGGGGGAGCATAGCCGATAGAAGTTGCCAAGGAGTATAGTGTTTCATTGTGATAGGTGAGGTATGTTCTATAGCACCGTAATCTCTAGCTGCAAAATGGGGAATCTTGGGCCAGTCAAATCTAACCAGATAAGCGAGCCAGTCAGTCTCAAATATTGTCGACTTGAGAGGTCGATGCAATGGGTGCCTCCAGTTCATCCACAGATCTGGGAAAGTAGAGTGTTCTGAGATTAGAGGGCAATACAGATCCGGGGATGGGACTAGATAGGTTACTCCTTCTGCAGGATTGCCTATTTCTCCATCTTCTAATGGCAAGATCTCCAGTGTGAAGCTCTCCAGGGGATGATTGAGAAAAACAGTGTTTATGAAGGGATGGGTCAGTAACTCAACCACCCAAACCTCTTGACTGCTGGGAGTCCTGGGAATGGCTTGACATGGGACTGAGTGGGAAAGAGACATTTTGATTTTGAGTGGAAATGAAGGTAGAGGTTGATGAGGAGGAGGGAGAGTTGACAGGTTGAGTCGATGGTTGAGGGAATAGCTCTTCAGAAGATGTTTCCAAAGGAATGTGCAAAGAGGTATGGACATGAGGTGCAGGGAATGGTATAGGTTGAGCTGCTCTTGAGAAGATTTGAGCAGGTCTGCGTCAAAGAGTTCTGAAGCTCTCTGATTGGAAGAGGAAAGTTGGGAAGGTAAAACTGCAACTAGGGCAGATCTCTCCTGATTCACCAGGGTAGGAGCAGGAGGGACAAGGTAGATGCAGATCTAAATCAACTACACCTCTGATGACTTGGTGTCTGTGACCTCTAAGGCATATCCTTGGATCAAAGACTCTTAATACAGGACAGAGGTTTTGTCCTCTTGGGTTTTGGATTGACGAGCGCAAAAGGACATGTGGGGGTTGGTAGACAGGGACTCTTGACTCACTTGTTGCGTGCTCAGTAGAGGTCTCTCAAGGAGGTTGTGTAGAGTCTACACAATTCAATGAGGAAAGGTAAGACTCGAGCATTAACACAGTGTGAGAGACGGAACGGATAAGAGCTACAAGCTCCTCATGCATGACAGAGGCAGGCATCACTGGGAGTGTATGCGCAAGTAAGACGAACTACCTATGTTGTCAAGGCAGGGCTCATAACCTAAAGGAATTTCAACAGTCTAGTAGACTATCAGACAAATAGTCTAGGAAGCTCCAGAGTGTATCCCTCTGGGGGCAGGTTAAGTCTGATTCTCTAGCAAGACTTACTAGGACTTTTGAGAATCTTGTAGCTGACACTAGGTCTGAAGGAAACTTGGTTTTCTTCCTTCTTATTGTACTTGAAGTGCTTGTATTCTAGAGAGCATCTCTGACACTCTTTTATACTCTACAGGACATGTTTGTACATATGTAGGAAACAGATATAACTAGAATAGCAAATATGAGTGAAACGACATATGTCTATGTGAGATAACAGAATTCTAATCTGTATAGTGTCCATGACAGGGGTTTGACATTTGTTATCTGTCATTATGAAATGTTTCATATTATGTTTCATGATCGACATATGATCGACACTTCTCTGACATTATTTGAATGTTAGGGTGACTGACATCATTTGATAATCATGATTTACAGGTGTCAGGGACATGTCAATTCATGACTTGTCTCAACTCATTAGTTGGTATTAGCTCAACTATGCTTAGCGCATGTAGCCAGTAATCATAGTTGCAGTGTACCAACTTCAATACCAAGCCCCACTGGCAGTCTTGAGCCTCACTCTACTATCCAGCAGTCAGAGTTTGACCTTGTTTATCCAAGAGGATGCAGTGCAGCACTTTCATTGCTCACACAAAATCAAATGGTGCAAGATGTACTATGAAATGCCTTTTAGCTTGTCAAAAAGCATCTGTTCACAGTTAATGATCTATCAAGCACATTGAAACATGCCATAATTGCCAAAAATGCCTTAGTAGAGAGTGCAAACACATTGTTATTTCACTCTATGGCACAGCACATTACTAGTGATTCCAATTATAGGAAGGATCTCTCATTATTGGTGACCTCCATGCACATTTGCACATGGGAGATTACTAATGGATTATTTTAGGTATTGCAGCACATCAGTAATGAACATTATACCATGAAGAAAAAGGTTGATATCATGGTCTCTGGCAAGTATGGCTTCAGAGTAGTAAACTCTGCAGACAGTAGAAATGCTTCAGAGCTGATTGATATGGTGGAATAGCTGTTGAATGACCTCATGTTTATATATCCCTGCAATCCAAAGGTATGTGACATGATGCCTTCTGATAATCAGATAATTGTTGACTGCACAACTAATTACACCCTCTAATGCAGATAAAATAGGATCAGACATACAAGGACAACAAGCCATTCTCCCACCCCCACCCAGTCATTATTCATCAGCAAACTAACTCTGTCTATCCAGAGTTGGACAGACAGAGTTAGTTTGCTAATGAAGTTCCACTCCTTTACTCTCTCTTTTTTGTTGGTTTTAACTTGCATTATCTTTGACACCAAGATATTTTTATTTCCTTAATCTCAAACTGGCCCAGTGAGTGTGAAGTACCAATGGTAATGCTTGCGCTAGTTTGTGCCTTGGTATATTCTACTAATATCTACATCATTTTATGAGTCATAACACGAGAATTTCAACCAATATAGGTGTACAATTCCATCTGCAAATATGAGAGTGAAGTAGAAAAGGACATTGAGTTCTTGCATGACACCTCCCATGATGTTTATGAGGAGCTTCTTCATCTTTTGCAGCAGATACAGTCCCTAAATCCCAACACATGCCACACATTAACTGTGTGGATGCTCAATGAATGCTTGTATGTCAATTCTATTCAAGTATTTAATATTCCATGTGACTCATGATAACTCAGAGGGACAAGGGCTTGGAGGATTGCATCAAATGCTACAAATGCAGCTAATATCACCAGCATGGAGGTGGATTTCTAAGTTGATGTTTATGGATTTGAACTGGACTACTACTATGCTAGCTTTATTTAATCTCGCCAGTGCTAAACTTTTCAGTACCATCTGTCCCTCACAGTAGCCCAGCCACCAGAGCTCAGGTTGACACTTTTCTCATTATCCATTCATTTCACAGTCATTCTCTCATTGAAGTCTATCCATCCTTACCCATAACACTATTTCCACATTGTACTGTACAGCCAGCATTGCCAAATGATAATAGTTTTATTATTTTTTCTGCATGAGTTGCATAATCTGCCATTTGGTTGTTATAGTCATCAAATAATACTGTAGGGCATGTTTTGCATGATTCACCATACTACAGTATCCAATACTTGACATTTGATTCCAATCACATTCATATGATTATTCCAGGGAATTATGAGGACCTGTGCATTATATGTATGAGTCCATAAATCACATAATTGTGCATAATAATTTATTTTTATTTATAATGATGGTGGGCAGTTTTTCCTGATACAAGTCTTACCATCCTTGCCTGACCATCCTTGCCATGCTCACCATCCTTCCAAGTATGATCACTAGTCTGGATCTCTCAGCCTGACCAACACCACCAGTGAGTACTTGTACACCTCTGAGCCACTTATAAATGATACCATGACTCATCCAGAAAACAGCTCGAGGACACTTGGCATCAGCATGCCATAAGCTTGTGCTACAGTTAGCATGCCATAATAGAAACTGCTGTACTTAAATTACTTTCTCTACTTTTTCTACTTTTTCTACTTTTCTAATTGTGGCTTGTGAAAATCCCTGATGTGCTTGGGCAAAAATGACTCACTTGGAGCAAAAACATCTTAATTGCGCCTTGGCTGTCCCTTTTACTGATTTACTCACTTTCGGCACTTGCAGTTAGTGTGCCAAGTGTGCCAATTCCAGATAAGGCCATGGACAAATTACCAATGCTCTGCAAGCCTCTGGTCAAACTCAATATCATCTAACATCTCTAGCTCAATCTCATCACCAATATCCAGGTTAGAATCTCCTTATTTGACCCCTTGTTCATATTCTGTTTCATAGTTGATTTTTAGCCCATCAAATTTGAGAGTGAGCCACTCTGCCCTGAGCTCAGAATCACTTTGCTCTGAGTCAGAAATATTGGCTGCAAGAGACTCAGAAATTGATGGCATTGGTGATGACTGAGGTTGATTTCATAGTCCATTTATGTTTTTTGTCTTTTTTTTGGTTGGCTGTCAGGCATAATCTGAGGATTAATCAATTAGTGGCAGATTTTAAATTTCCCCATTTATTGATTTCTGACAACTTCAATCTATTTTTTCTTTGCAGAATCATTTGCATATTTTTCCAACATTTTAGGGATTTATTTCACTGTGGATGTTGCTCTGTGCACATGGACAAGGTGGATGTATTGATGTGATACAATGTGTGTATGATCAATGCTAATCTCTATGGAACATGGGAAGGTGGTTGGTGCAGTGTGATGGGCAAAAGCGTGCAGTGCTTTCTGGTCCAGAACAATGGCAAGTATCTGCTGGGGGGCAAGCTGTGTCTCTGGGTGGTAGGAGAGTCAGACAATGTGCGATGCTGCACATCCAGGAGATAGTTGGCCAGAGGACCCACCTGACTCTGAGATTATCTGCATACTGGTGGTATCATGTATCGGATAAATGATTCATGTATGGCAGGGGTGGCTTGTATGTACAGAGCAAGGATTTGTGCATGCTTGTGGAGATATGTAAGGAAAGCATCACTTGCCCACCAGCCTTTGACTTTGACAACCTCGAATGGAATGTTACACAGCAGATATTCTAATGTCAATCCAATTCAGACCCCGTGTCCTTTGAGTGGCATCATGCCCACCACTTTGAATGCTTGCTTGATTGTTCTGAGAAACTTTGTTTGGGTCATCAAATTGTGCCCTTTCTTGGTAAGCGAATAGGTGAGCATTTGGTGGTGGGTCATTTATGGCGAAGTGGTTGTTGAGGGCTGCCTGCAGATCACATGGACTGTCTTGTTTGGCCCAGGAGACATCTTCGCCTTGCACTGAGGTTTTAGTGCATGGGATGTGAAAGTTGGTGACTGCTAGTCCCTGGCAATCCTGCTGCACTAACACGTGTAATTGTGTGATGTGCTTGGAGGGATCAAACACGTTGAGGCTAGTTACCATGAATTCTCCCATGTGGGCCATGGTGAAAAATATTGTCATGAGGCATGCAAAAATGGCCACTTCCAGTGGGTCCTGGAGGTTGAGCTGGCTGTGGATCTTTGTTAAGATTTCAATGGTGTAGAGTTCATGGGGGGGTTGCTTTGCAGATGGAGGTTCGAGGGTCTTTGCTGTGTGAAGCAGGATAGTGGTTTGTTCTGTGTTGGGTGACCATTTGAGGCTGTGTATCATGTGCCACACCCTGATGCTGTTAACATAGTTAACAACTGTGCTCTCCACATATGTGCTGGCGAGGGATGAGATGAAAGCAGTGAGGATGTCAGATGAGGCTGGCACCCGTTGTTCTTCTGGGATTGCTTTGTGGAGTCACAGAACATGTGGTACACGAGTAGGCCTGATCTGTATGTTTCCTTCATCGAATCAGCCAGACCTTGGGCTAAGGTGTCATATAATCATTGTGTATCTTCGGCTAAAAGTGGAGCAGGTAGCTTCCATAGTTGACCTGGTGTCCAGAGAAGTAAATAGTTTTTTGCCAGACATTTGGGGTGGGTTGGAGACACAGTGTTGGGGTGCATGGTGAGCTGGGCTGTTTGGTGTGTGTGAGGGTGTGACCCTCAAAGCATGGTTGGGTACATACCAGAGGTAGTTTGGAGACAGGTGCTTTGTAAACATCTGGGGTGCTGGTGTGCTTTCAGGTCATTTACTGCTAGTGCCCTTGGATCCATTTCCACTGGCTGTTTTTGGGTGGGTGGTGTCAACAATGAAGGAGTGGAGGGCATCTGGGATTGAGGAGTCTGGAAGGCATGAATGCATGGAGGGGTATATCCTGCATGAAAGAGTGGAGTTGCTCACACTGGGTATATAACAGGCATGGACTGTGCATTTTGCCCTATCCAGGGTGGCATAAATGCATTTGAAGACCTTGTTTGTGGGATGGTTGCAACTGCGCCTCTGCCATCATGCTTCGATGACATCTTGATTGTCTCTGAAAACTTGGATATGAATACTGGTGGTGCTGGAATGTATGATTGTGAGAATGAGCAGCTCAAATCCAATGCTTTCCACCCAGCCAATGTCATGTCTGCTCCCATGCCATTGGGGTAGAAGTTTCCAGGCTCTCCAGTGACCATTAAGGAATATTCTGATGCCCATTGAGGAGCTCGCATCTGAGAATGCTTGGGGATTCAAGATAGGCTGGGGGAAGGGTATGGAGGATGGTGGGAGTGGGTTGGTCATATGGTAAAGCCACCATTTGATGTCATCCATCATGCCCTGGGGTGGTGTTCTGGGCTTGAATGATGAATTGCCAAATGTGGGTAGCATCACTTCCAGGTTGATAAGATATGGGTGGCCCTCTGGGTATATTTGGCATATGTGTATTAGTTTGCCAAGCAGGCTTTGTACCTCATCCAGCATGTGGGTCCTCTGCTGGGTCCAAGCAGAGAGGGCATTAATGTACTTTAAGTGCTTTGTGTCTGTGAGGTGGACTGTCTGATTGGTTAGATTCCATATAAAACTGAGGAATGCTGGATTATTGCAGAAGGGAACATCCTTAGATGGCTCCCAGGGAATGCCTAATTCTTTAGAAATTGAGTTGATGTCACTCAGATCATAACAAAATTGTGCATTAGAATCAGGCTGTGGGGACTGGGTGGAGAGATCTTGGAGTGGGAAGAAGTGGTCTTCGTCATATTCTTCGAGGTGGCCATCCAGAGTGCAGCCCCAGTGAAAAACGTGCACTCACCATTTGCAGTGAATTTGCCCATCGACTTTATTTGCTGGGCTGTTTCAGCCCTGGTGGCATTGTACGCTTTGAGGGCAGATGTTGGTATCCGAATGAATAGGTGGTCATCTACTCATCTTAGGATTGGGCCGAAGCCTATGGACCTCATTATCTCTGCACCTGTGCTGCCAATAGACCCATAAATACCACCTGATGGGGCAAAACCAAAGCATAGGCTGGTATCAATTGCAAATTTATATTCTAAAAGCCAGATGACTAAGGTGTGCCATTGTAAAGAGTGCAATGGGATTGTACAGTATGCCTCTGCCACATCTCAAACTCCCCCTTGTGACCCTGGGGGAAGAGAGGACAGGGTTAGTGCTACTA
Source organism: Spongispora temasekensis (assembly GCA_038094675.1). Classification (NCBI taxonomy): domain Eukaryota; kingdom Fungi; phylum Basidiomycota; class Agaricomycetes; order Boletales; family Boletaceae; genus Spongispora; species Spongispora temasekensis. The sequence continues at coordinate 6,810 of JBBPUL010000710.1, read as the reverse complement.
TCTCAAGTGTACTGCAGGATGTCAGGAAATTATTTGGGTTGGTGAGGGAGTTGATGGAGGGTACTAGAGAGTTTGAATGCAGAAATGATAAGTTCTGTATGAGGCAGAATTTTTCAGGCTTGCCCAGTTTAGGAACAAGAGACAGTGGGGCCATTTGAAAGTGGCCCAGGGCTTCTTCAATCTCCTCACAGGAATATGGGCCGAAGTATCTACCCTTTGTGAATTCCTTACTGACGATCTCATTGAAAACAGGGTGATTTAATGCTATAGACGGGTTGTTGGGGGGAAGGAAAGTGTTTGTGAGGGGTGGTAGGCTGGCTATGAAGCCAGTTTGTGGGTATCTATGTGTGAGGTTCATTTTTAACAGGTATTGTGCCTATTTTTCAGGGTTGTACAGTGATGCTGCTTGCACAAGCTTGAGTGAGATCACAGTCTTGAGCACCATGTGTGCTGTGACTGCAGCCAGAGCAGTTGTGCTTTGAGTGATGCATCTATGAACAACTGTTGGGGCACTGCCAGTCTATGTATAGGATGTCTCTGTTGGTGTTGACCAGCCATCCATCTTGGTTGTGGGAGGTGTAGCATTTTCCTCCATTTCAGAGCTGGGGGCTGTTGCATTCTATGATTCAGTGTGGATTGTGCCCAAGGCACTTGGGGCAAATGGAGTAACTTACGTGTTCACTGGAGCCTTTGGCTCTCATGTGGGTGCTAGGTGGTGCTGTAGCTGTGGGATGTGGTTGGGGCTGATGAAAGTGGCAGAGAAAGCTGAATGGGAGGACTGGCACCATTCAATTTGGTCACGGGGCTGATATGTGGGGCATTTTGCATGCCATGAGTGCATCAGGGATTGTGCTGGCTCAATCAGAGTTTTTACCTGATGATGGGGTGTGCACATGGGCAAGTGGCCAGGGAGGGGGGTTGCAATTTTTTTTTTGTTGTGCCGGAAGGGTGCCAGGTAGGTTGGGTCATGGCAGGGCGATTCAGACACCCAGTGGTGGGTGGAACAAGGCCACAAGCACCAGGTTGGAAGGGGTTGGGGAGGGGCATGGGTTCAGAGAATATGCCACAGGGAAAAATGGTGGGGTTGTGAGGTGGGGGGAGGGGGGGGAGGGGGGATTTGTGAGCAAGCATGCTTGACAATGTAATGAAGGGGAAAGGAAAAAAAATACTGACCTTGTGCATGACCTTTGACTGGATATCTAAGTTCACCTAGAATGCCATTGAGTTCATCAGGTTTTCATTGATGATGGTGATGTTAAACACTTTGCCCACATTATTTTTCAAGTCATCGTGCCACTGGCAGTGGATGCATGTTGTGTATTGCAGGGTGATTGTGTCCCATTGATGTTGGTGTGTATCGGGTGATTCTTGAGGTTCCAGAAAAATTCAGCAAGCATGTTAGCATGTTTGTCAGGCCAGTCCACCTGCTTGATATGGTGCATAAATGTGTTCTTTGCCTGTAGATACTTGCTAAAGGATAGGTCATGATCTGAACATGCATTTCTTGATGCTTTTACTGACATGACTAGTCTAATCATTAAGATCTCCTCAGAGGCATGGATGCTGAAAGTGTCATCTGCCTGGGATCTGTGATTCCACATGGCTTCTGCACATCCTTCTGTGAAAAAGTACCACATCTCAATGAAGTCAAAGGACATTATCTTTTGGATAGCATACTGGGATGGATGAGGAACTATGATGTTCAGAGAGGGTAGGTTGGCATCAAAGTCATTGATTTTGGGTTTCTTCTTGTCTGCCTCCTTGCACTCTCTCTTAGCTTCTTCTTCCATTCAGCACTGCTGCACTTCCTTGCAGTCCCTTTCTTCCCACTCTGCTTGCTCTTCCACTTGGTGCTGCTCTTTGCACTTGCAGTTCCATATCTCAGCATGACACTGGCAGTCCACTTCTCATATGGCCACCAGTCATGCTATTGCCTGCTTCTTGTTCTCTCTGAATCTTGCCATTATGGCTGCTCTGAGAGGCTTTTGCATGTCAGAGGCATAGTCGGGGTTCACTTTGAGAGCAGGGTCCACCATGATGCTGTGGAGGCTGGATGTGTGATGAGTTGTATAAAAAAACATGGATAAGTTGGTCTTGAAAAGTATGAAGCAAGGCAAGCCTGGATACAGGTGCAGGTGCAGGTGAGTGATGTGACGGGGCAGGAAAGAGAGAGAAAGTGCCACTTACGTTGCTTGTCTGCAGTTATACTATCCATAGCAATAACTTTGGCAGGTTCTCAACTTTGGCATCTTTCTATTAAGGAAGGAAGTCAACACACCAGAGTTACTCTGGCTCGTCACCCTGGTGTCACTCATTGGGTCATGCCATGGCTGAGTTTAGATTTCTGAGCAGCCGCAAAATCTGCTGACTTCCCAAGCTTGGCTGCACGAGACCATAGGATGCAGCCCAGACTGGTTTGCCTTCACAGGTCGAATGGTAGAAGCCATATGGGGCCTCATCAATCAAGTTCTGATCCAACATATGAGTCGTGTGTGTAGGCAGCATTACAGGGCCTTGCAGATGACATCTACAAGTCAGTTTCGAAAGCTGCTAAAGCCCAAAATGTATGTAAATTTAACCATTATGTCTTGGATGCATTCAATTGGTTAACTATTTGATTGTTAAGGTTTGGCACACAACTCTGTCTGACCACAAGCAGAGGACTCATCAGTCATCACAGGAGGCACATGTCAATAAACAAATCTTGATGCCTGCACAAGAACATGTAATTACAAGGCATCATCATTAGTAGCAAATCCACTACATCCAACAAAGCTGTGAGCGTGCATCAAGGAGCTCACAGGTCACATGCCATTAAATTAATGCAATCCATCGCTCCATGTTGCTCGGCTCCATCAACTTGATCCAAAGTGCATGCAAATCTTCAACCGGACATTAGTTGGTGAGTTTTTTGACATGCAAAAGCAATTAGGTGATATTTAACCTCAACATCATTGGAATATGGATAAAAAGGAGAATCAGATGGAAGGAGGGAGATGAAACAATGAGATGAAGTATCTTTATACAGAGGTGGATAGTGACCACTACCACATTCATAGCGATAATCTAGAGCTGGTCACAATTCTTGAGTGTGCCAATGCTGCAGGTGACATGATGCCACCTTGGTTTGTTCATAAAAATGACAAGCCACCAGACATTCAACATCTTGGAGATTCAGTTGGTGGGCAAGTGATTTGAATATATTGTTATAAAACATGGCTCATTATCATCATAGTTTATCATTCTCTGAGTCAGGTTGGACAGATTGTGAAATCACAGCATTTTGGCTTGAGTATCATTTTGTTCCATATGCCGAGAAGTACTGTGTCAATTCTGATCAGCTAATTATCCTTTATCTTGATGGTCATGATTCTCATGAGATGGATGAGTTCAAAGCCATTGCATACAAACACATCATCATCATCTGTGCATTCCCATTGAAGACAATCCATAAACTTCAGCCTTTGGATGTTGGTGTTTTCAGAGTATTGCAATGAGCATGGACCAAGCATTGCAATACATGTCTTGCTGAGGGTGTTCACATTGACTGCTTTAACTTTATCCATGAATACATGTCAATTCACCATGTTATCACTCCAGAACTCATTCGCAAAGCATTTCAAAAGACAGGACTCTATTCCCTTGATCCATCAGTCTTTACCGACAAAGATTATGCCCCAAGTCTTGCTTCCTCCAACATTGCCCATGTTCTGCCATCCTATCCAGTGAATGTTCCATCCTCTCCAATCTTGGCAGCACATGACAATTTTGTTGATTCAGACTGGGACTCAGATGGTTCTGACTTCAAGCTCTCAGGCTCCAAGTCAGACATTGAGATGGACAGTGATGTGGAGCCAGATGTCCGAGTCACTGCTGCTGCCAACAAAAAGAAATCCAAGACAGCACACAACTTGGAGAATACTTCTCATGCCATAGATACCCAGTCAATCACTGCAATTGCATCAGCATCTTCTAGTTTCTTGTGCACACCTGTCATTTTGACAATTGAACAAATGCAGGCCTCTCAATAGAAGAACTTTGTCATGCACTCCTGAGTCCAGCAGTCATATCAGCAAAATCTCAAATTGTTTGAGTCAAATCAGAGCCTAAAAGCGCAGCTTGAAGCCACTAATGCCCACTGCACATGATTGTTGAAGTGTGAGGTATCTGAAATCTGCTTACTGTACAAACTAGACAAGACATGACTCAGCGTACACTCGAGATGGTGAGACGCTATGATATTACCTAGACAAGATGTGACTAGGTAATACATGAGTGAAGTGACATATGAGAAGAACAAGTCCAACATACCTCAGCGTACACTCAAGATGGTGAGATGCTGAGGAGGACGAGAGAACGATCCAGGGTTTTAATCTATGTGGATTATGTAAGAGGTGCATGATGAGGACGAGTGCAAGATGATAGTGTATCGATTAAAGTCTGAAGTCTAACACACCCCCTTCAGCGAAGCACAAGTCTAAGAAAGAGGAAAGAAAAGAAAAGAAAAGAAATCAGGTAAGGCATAAGGCACCACGAAGTTTAGAAAAGGCGGGACGTGGAAGTGCCTTGGTGAGGACATCCACTACATTGAGATGTGAGGGCACCCAGAGCAAAGTGAAGTAACCGTCGTTGACATGAAAACGGATGAAATGATAGCGAGTATCAATGTGCTTGGTGCACTGATGAAAGCGAGCAGCCAATGACAAGGAAATGGTGCCAGCATTGTCGAGGTACAAGGTGACAGGCTCTGGAAAAGGAACACCAAGTTCACCAAGAAGAGAGCGAAGCCATAGGCCCTCCTAAACACCATGCGCGGCTGCCACATACTCGGCTTCAGTCGAGGAAAGAGAGACCATGGCTTGACGCTTAGAGACATGAGAGATAAGCCCACCAGTGAAGAACCAGGCATAGCCAGAGACTGATCGACGACCAGCGTCACTTGCCCAACTTGCATCAGCATAACCCAGGAGACAAAGCCCATCAGGCTGGTGTTCGTACTTCAGCCAAAGACCAACAGTGCCAGCCAGGTAGCGCAAGACATGCCGAGCAGCCGCAAAGTGACGAGGGTCAGGAGCCGCACTATGCTGAGCCAGAAGACCAACAATGAAAGCGATGTCGGGATGAGTATTGACAGAGAGATAGATCAATTCCCCGACTATCTTCAGATAAGCACCGTGTAAGTCAGGGACATCGGGATAGGACACAGTGGGGTCTCCCAGAGGATGAGCAGGATCTGCAGGCAAAATGACTGGGTTGCAATTGACCAAGCCATATTTGCAAAGTAGAAAGAGGATGTACTAGCCCTGGTGAACCCATAACATGCGAGATGCACGATCCCACTCCACTTGGATGCCAAGATACTTAGTGATGGGACCAAGATCAGCGAGGCCAAAACATTCAGCGATCCGAGCCTTAATATGAATAAGAAAAGAGCGATTATTGGAGGCAGCCAAGCCATCATCAACATGCCATCCAATGAAGCAATGAGTGCGAACCGCGTGTGCAGCAAAGGAGAGTTCATCATAGTAGAAGAGTGCATGATCCAGATCCAAACGGACAAAGCCCAATTCAGCCATGACAGCACAAACCTGACCATACCACTCCAATGCTGACTGCTTCAGACCATAAATGGTATGAAGCATCAACCACACAAAAACATGCCAGTCACCCTCCTCAAAACCTTTGGGTTGACACATGTAGATTTCCTCCTTGAGTACCCCCCAAAGGAATGCACGCTTGGCATCAAACGTATCCAGCTCCCAATCACGGTGACAAGCATAGGCGAGGAGTAAATGAACCATGGCAGGTTTGATTACCAGTGCCAATGTTTCACCATAATTAACACCAGGCACCTGAGAGAATCCCTGCACCACAAGACGAGCTTTGAAGATCAGACCACCCTTGTTGTCCTCTTTAAACTCGAGAACCCACTGACACCCAATGGCCTTGCGACCAACAGGCAAACGCTCGAGGCAATAGACTCCCATTTCTTTCATGGTAAGTAACTCCTTGCATATAGCAGTAAGCCAATCGTCCTTATCTGATCTCAACATAGCCTCTTCAAAAGTTGCAAGAGGGACAGCCATGTCATAACCAGGAGCGGAGGGGTCACGATGGGAATCACTTCAAATTGTAATGTGAGCCTGCTCCTCAATCACAACATTGGCAATGACCTCAGAGACAACAGGGTCGGGTTTCACAGTTGCCAGACCATTGAGCTCGATGAGCTCAGCATGCGAGGTGTGAACAGAAGGAGGGGCACCTGCGCAAACCTGAGTCTGATGGTCAGCAAGTATATCCAGACAAAAGCGAGTCACAGCCAGATCGGCGGCCCAAGCAGCACCCTTTTCAGTGAGTGTGCGCATGCGACCAGACCGGCAAGGAGGAGGGTCAGCCATCTGTGAGACTGCAGGGGTAGGAGGTGCAGGAGAAATAGGAGCAACAAGACCCCCTGAAGGGAGGAGAGAAGGCACAGATGGTGACACTGGTGAGTCCTCCTCATCACTATCTAATGTGGACCCGGAAGAGCGCTCATCAAAGATGATGTCACGAGCAGTAAAGAAGGCACCAGAGGAGACATCATGAACATGATAACCATCAGTAAAACACTGGTTTTCACACAGAGGTACAGACTGGTACAGACTAGTACAGAGGTACAGACTTGTACAGAGATACAGACTAGTACAGAGGTACAGACTTGTATAGGCTAGTAGAGACTTATGGTCCAGCATACCACAATCAAATACAACCAAGCACAACCAAATACACTAACCAGGCTATAACCAAACATAACCAAATATACTAATCAAA
>JBBPUL010000709.1:0-15798 GCA_038094675.1 Spongispora temasekensis | reverse complement strand
CGAATCAGACGCTGGCGAGCGGAAGTCGCGTCAACCAGGGAAAGAGGGAATATATGAGTGCGCTCTTGATTGGATGTACCCCGGACGGTACAGAGCCTCCACTAGTGGGATTTGGGCTTTTGAGACCTGCGCGCTCACCGAAGACCGCTAGAAGAAAGAAAAGGCGAGTGGACACGTACGCGTTTGAAAGAAACGGCGACGGGCGAAGATGTGACGTAAGCAAGGGTTGTGATAAGGCGGAAGGGACGTCGGGTATCGAAGAGATCGGCGACGAGAGTGAGTTTCGATATTTTGTTAGAGTCGAGCTCCTCACTGTCACTCGAAGAGAATGAAAGTTTTAGAATATCGAAACTAGGGAATATGTTACATGAAATCGACTACTTATATACTACTAGACATGTGTTTTACACGCGTAATGATGTCATTGGTTAGATCATGACATGTGAAGATGTGAAATTTAAAACGTTCTAACAGAACAGAACGGTTAAGAAAAGAGTGGTGCGCAGCAGTATATGGCTTTTTCGAACCAAAGCCATGTATCGTTAAGATTAATGGCCAGACTGCACATGACTTCATCTGTGGTGCACGTGGTTGCCGCACAACAATCCGCCAGTACCTGGACACAAAGGATGCAAGATCCATGGGGAACTTGCGAAAGCATGCCAAATCCTGTTGGGGTATTGAGATTGTAAACACTGCAGACGAGGCACTGAAGGACAGCACCAAAGTGCGCGAGGCACTCCAAAAGGGAACCTTAAAGAACAGAACAGTCAGATCAGCATTTGAACAGACCAACAAAGTGGCTTACTCACATCGGGCACATACTCCTCTGGAAACTTGGTGCGCGAGGAACATATTCTTGATGCATTGTACTGAATCTTCAATTGGCTATAGCGCCGTGATCGTGCGCTGGGTGTCTGAGAACCTCTGACCGTTTTCAATCGTCGAAGACAAATACTATCAAGTATTAATGAAAACTGGTCGTCCTCATTATTACTTACCATCCCGATGGACCGTTGCCCGAGACGTTTGCCTTGTGTTTGCTCACACACAAGAGAGGATTGCTAAAATGTTAAAGGTTAGTCGTGGTTTACATGACAAGATGTCCGATTAAACATACAATTACCTTAGGCTTATAGCGGCAAACTAAACTTCACAACCGATGCATGGTCGTCACCTAACCACCATGCATTTGTGGCTTTCTGTGTGCACTTGAAGCACAAAGGAAAACCTCTATCAATGCCATTGGACATTGTCGAGGTCACCACAGTGAGTTCAAGTCTGTTCAAATCGATAATGAGAATTATTCAATGATAAGTAGTCACACACCGGTCATGAGCTAGCAAAAGTGTTTGCGAAAGTGCTGAATGAGTTTGGATGAGCAGATAAGGTCAGTACCATTGATCAACAATTCAACATACTTGATCTGATGTTGATCGTTGGCCTACTAGATGCTGTTGGTGACCTGCGATAATGCTTCAAACAACAATGTGATGGTCGATACACTTAGCAACTTGGTGCCAACATTTGCGGGCTATGCAAGTCACACTCATTGCTTTTTGCACATCATAAATCTAGTAGTGAAGTCACTGCTTCATCAGTTTGACACCACAACAAAGGATTTGAACAGAACAGATGTCAGTAGTGAGCAGGAGGACTTTTCTTTTGAGGACTTGGATGGGACTGATGATGTTGGCAACAATGGGGACGATGAGGGTGAACTTGATGATGATGAAGCCGAGGACTTGACCGATGATAACAATGAGGGTTGGGTTGATGAGTCCAAGGACCTGACGAATGGTGAACGCAAGGAATTAAAGAGGACAATACGCCCTGTAAAAGCGGCACTGTTCAAGGTATGAGTATCATAAAAAAAAACTCACATTTGAGTCTAAGACTCCCCCAGACATGCAAACTGGGCTATAAAATCATCTGCTCAACCACCATTCTCCTCCCTGCCTGACACGAGATCTTTGAAACGTTGAAGTTGAAGCTGACATACCTTCCACGGGATGTGGTGACTCAGTGGAATTCGACATTCGATATGTTGGATTATGCATTGCAGCACCGAGAGGTGGTCAATGGAATTACTCAGCGGCAGGAGCTTGGACTGAGGAAATTTGAGTTATCCAATGAGGAATGGACAGTAATTGAGCAATTGCACAAAGTGTTGATGGTGAGTACTCACATCGCTATCTCGTGTTTCAATTTACTGCTCACATAATCACCATACTTATGCTGCTGCATTGAACCAATAGGTCCTTAAACATGCAATACTCTTCTTTTCAAGAGATGTACCCAACCTCGCCACCATCATCCCTGCCATAGATGATATCGACAGAAAGCTCCATGTGTTCTCTCGTGACCACCAATACCTACCATCTATTCACGCTGCTGTTTCACTGGCGAGGAAAACACTCAACCGCTACTATTCATTAACAGACAGTTCCGAAGTCTACTGGATTGCCATGAGTAAGTAGTTTTTTTATCTAGTCAGACTAGTGTACTAGTTACTAATTATTCACTCTCGAACAGTCCTTCATCCCCACCACAAGATCACCTACTTCAAGAAAATGAACTGGGAAGCCGAGTGGATTTCAACGGCTGAAGATCTTGTGCGAAGCGAGTTCAAATGCTCCTACACAGCCCTTGAAACTGCTGAAGGCTCAGACTTGGATGACCAGGAAGATGCCAACAATAATCCCAACGAGTCCCAAAACAAAATGAACATGTTTGACAACCTCAAAGCCCTTGCCCCGCTCAAGTTAAGTGATCTTGGCTCTGAACTTGACTGCTACCTCAGCGCTGATGTGGAGTATGTTACTGATGCGATCAAGTGGTGGCATGAGCATCAACACATCTATCCATCACTCTCGCACATGGCACTTGACTACTTGACCATTCCTGGTAAGTATTCCCTCTTTATTTTTATTTGACATTTTGCTGACTACTGTTGTAACATGTAGCTACCTCCATTGATGTTGAGCGGTTGTTTAGCCATGGCCGACTCCTCCTTTCACACATCCGATCATGCCTATCCATCCAATCAACTCATGTGCTAGTATGCCTCGGCATATGGAGTAAACTCAACTTAGTCCAGAATGATGATGTGAAGAAGGTTGTGGAACTACCGGAGGTTGGGAATAATGATAACCACGGACTTGAGAGTGGTTGGAACATGATTAAATTGTAACTACACTTTGTTTTTCTGTGTCTGTATGATATGCAATAAACTCGCGGGTAAACCCTCAACGGATTGTCCAAGAGTACTTTTAATCTAACTTGCACTTAAACCCGGACCCTCACAAAGGGTCCGGGTTATTAGTGGGTTCGGCTCCAGGTTGGCTCTCAGACACCCGCAGGTTACCTGTGCTCTAGCCTACAAGTAATTGAAGAATATGTAGTATCCATTTTTTTCCATAGAACACTTGGACATGCTATATAACCTGATGCACAAAACTTCAAAAGCAACCCTCAGCTTTGTCTGGCATAATACCATAATGAAGTAGGCTACGGGCTGACGTAGGTAGACAGGTAAGGTGGGGCCGCTGTAGTCTCAATACCATCTACTCAGAATATTCCGTACATCAAAACGTCTGGGTTGGGACTATCGCATTGAGTCACACATATCATGCTTTCGTCTGAATTAGGCCAGAAAAATGCCATTTTGGGTAGTGCACTTTTTTTGGGTCCACTCCTTTTTTGTCTAAGTCACTTATCTGTTCTATGTGGAATGTTTCTGCTCTCTTGCCTGCAGAGCAGAGAGAAAAATCCTACACAAACCTAGAATATGCTCGAGACCTTGCTGAAAGAACATCGAGCTACTCAACCTGTGATACCCGGCAAGCTTTTACTTCAGCTTGCCTCGAAAAATGCAATAAACTACCTTACTACCCATGGCAGCTCGATGCTGCTGAGGCCTTCAATCTCAGCCTTGACTGTACCATAATTGCAGGAACTGGCTCCGGAAAGAGCCTACCCTTTGTAATGCCTGTGATGCTCTGTTGGAACAAGATAATAGTTGTAATCTCACCTCTGAACTCACTTGAAGTGGACCAGGTTAGTTTACAAGTTTTGATATGTGCCATGTTTTCTAATGGCATAGTATATAGGCTCAGCGATGCAATGAGATGGGAATTAAGGCTGTTGCTGTGAATCATAGCACCTATACATGTCAACTGCATGAGGCAAGTCAACCATTTACTAACCATGGACTCTGCCTAGAATAACAGAATAAAATATGAAGGAATTGGTCAGGCGCAAATATCAGGTCATGTTTACCTCACCTGAGATGGCCATTTTGAATGTGCAATTCAATGCACTTCTGTGCTCACCCAAGTACCATCAGCATCTACTCGGAGTTGTTATTGACAAGGCACACTGTATAGTACAGTGGGGTGGACAATTTCATCCAGCATATGCGAAGCTTGACAAGCTTCAGTCATTTATACCCATGAAAGTTCCTCTATATGTCACATTGGCAATAATGGACTCCAACGTTCTCACTGAAGTGTGCCAGCTGCTACATATCAATTCATCAAGGTCTTTTTATCTCAATCTCGGTAATGATAGAAAAAATATATATCAAGAAGTTCGACTTATCCGGAATGTGCATAACTTCAGCTGTGTGGATTTTCTATTTAATGGAGCCATGGAAGTGGAGAACTTGGAGTGTGCACTGATATTTGTGAATCAGGTGGTTGATGCACAGTTGAGGTGGCAACACTCATGGAAGCTGCTGCCTCCCCATCTATATTCATGTGTTGGGTTCCTTCATGCATGCCAGTCTGATGGTTCCAAAGCTAAAGAACTTGAACATTTTCAAACTGGTGAACGGTGAATCCTATGGGTGACAGAGATTGGTGGGATGGTAAGATATTCGTTTCATGCCTGTAAATGACTGCAAATCTGTGATAAATGTGCAATCTTAGGGCTTAGACATACCGGACATAACATTTGTGGGACAATTGGGGGTTCCAGATTCCCTGATGGTGTGGATACAATGAGCAGAGTGAGTGGGGTGAGCAGCAGCAATAAAAGCATGAGCAGTCTTGTTTCTTGAAAGGTCAGCACTGCAAGAGATTCGACCTAGGAAAGAGGATGACAGCGAATCAGAATTGGATGATGAAGAAGAAAATGGAGACCATGACCAAGCATATTGCAAGAAACTTGAACCAACCTTATGCCAGTATATTGAGACAACCAGTTGTCAGTGTAGGGTTGTTCATCAGAAAAACTTTCAAGTTACAATTGATTTAGATAATTCCATAACAAATGAAATATAGCAATAGAGGGTTTTGTTTCTTGATATTCATAGTTACATATATTTAGTAATAATAAATAAATACAACTAATAGCTCAAATGTGAATATTCACTGTGCATATAATGTCTGCCAGGGATTATCTACCATTATCTATCATTATAATCTCTTCAAAATTTTACTGATGTTAACAACCTGTTTGATAACCCACTGGATTGCTTGTTGTGTATGTCACACAATTATTCATTCTCCCACATGGTGGTTGAACAGAGCACACACTGTGATCCATCAGCTTCCACGATATGCTCAGGCTGTGATAATTGCACTAGGATACATCAAGAATCCCCACCACTGCCTTCCTCAGAGCCTGACAGTCTTGCCACTGTGAAGACTGAACCCACTCAGGATGCAATTATTCCGACATGCCGGTGTCATATTTAGCAACACCTTGAAGATGTTCGATATGCTCTGCACTTATGGCATTGCTGCACCGCTCAGCGTGACTACTCCCATGCCTGTTTTACTTCTTCGGTCCTTCTCCCTAACTCCTTTCTTACAATGCTTGCCTCCAAACGCTCAATCACAACTCTCAAGGATATTCAGGCTACCCTGCCTACATGGGCTTTCACTGGAAAATATGGAGAGGAGGTCTTAGTGCTTATCAAAAAGGTAGACGAGAAGCATGAAGCCAAGAGGATCGCTGTGCGAGAGGTTCAGAAAACCCAATCTGCATGCGATGTGGCTAAGAAGACAGAAAACATGACATATGCACCAACTACAGTGGCAAGCTAAGGAAAACTGTAATATTTCAGGCACAGGTTGGTGAGTTCAGCAAGGTGCCATTGTGAGTTGGTGGAATAAAACTGACATACATTATCATAGTTTTTCTATTAGTGGTATGACATTTTCAAACATGATTACTGCAGATTTGTAGCCATGCATGCCATTGTCACCTCGTAAACAGGTGACTGATGCTGCTGCTAGTAGTACTGTGACATCTGTGATCACTCTGTTCAATGCTGGTGCCATATCATTTGATATCTATACCCCACACATCCACCGCTGCATACCCTTGCTTACAAATGACTACATGATACACTTCATGCTAGTGATTGTGTTGAAAGTAAACAGTGCAAAAATATTAACTTGGATGATAGATAATTACATTATCTAGTTACCAATTTTCTGTTGTTGCATGGATAAAATCATGCTTGATCTACCACTGAGCCAAAGTCTTCTTTGTTGCCAAACCTTCTGCACCTTTTGTAATAATGTCATGCACTATGTCTCCTTGAGTGTGCACAGTTCAGCCCTGCTCCTCAATATGAATGTTTGAAGTGACATATGCATCCTCTAAGTGAGCCACATCCTTTTCATGGCTTGGATTACTATGTGATATTCCTCGGCACAAGATTCGGACTTGGTGTTCTAGATGTTTGCAAACAGCCTGAAGAGTGGGTATGGCAGGACTGTGGATTTTTAATATGTCCCATGATGCATTGGGCCCCTGAACATGATCAGTTACCTGACATTATACTATTAGCTAGAGCCTAGATTTAGGACTTTTTCTATGTAATCTATCATACCTTGATAGCCTTCACATTATACTCCTGTCTTTTGTCAAGTGGCAGGAACTTGCCTGGTTGGCCAGTCATATTAATGAGCCAACCACGCCATCAAACAAAGTCACTAGCAGTAATAACAAGATTACTAATAATGCTATTGGCAATAATATTGAACTAGTAAAAACATACCAGAGTTCAGGGGGCCATTCATGATGTAGACACTGCAGAAGTTACAAAACCTCTCCAAGATAGTTGGAATTTTGTCCTCCAGCAAAGCGAAATGCAAGATGAGGAAGAGTGGCTTCCATAATTCCAACATCACCACTTTTTGTAGCTTTATAGAGATCAATATAACAGAGAACATCACGGTTTCATAAGATAGAGTTGTGCAATGCTTGATCACGTTGAGCCTCTGGCAGATCTTCAATGGCTTCAATGGCTTCACTTGATGCTAGTTTGTCAACAATTTGATGTGCTAGATCATGTAACTGTGTAGGACTCTTGGATTGTAGAGCTGCCAAGGTTTCAACATCTCCAATGGCCTTCCAACAGGCATGAAAATGAGCCTCTGCAACATGATAAATGACATCATGTAGGTTCTGGTGAAAAGGACCACATGTCTGGACAGTTATTAATCCCTTTCTCTCAAGCAAAGTGAAAGCATGCATCAAACCATGACCAGCTGTAGTACCCAGATACTGTTTGTGCAGAGAATTGGCAAAGGCCATCAACAGGTGGAACCATCCAAATGAAGGAACTAGTAGCCAATCCAGATGTTCAAATGAATTGCGGTCTTGTGCATGAAAATTAAAGAGCCCTCTTAAGCGGGATGATGTGAGCTGATCTCCAATCCAAACCACAACTTGGTCTAGTCCTGTCTTCTTATCTCCTCTTCTGTGTCCAAGTGAAGCTGATGTAAAACTGTAGAAATAACAGCTGCATTTCCTTCATAACTAGCCTCCTTCAAATGTTCTGTCCCCAGCATAAACTGTCAGGTTATATAGTCTTCTTCTGTAGGCAATGGATCCACTGGATCAGGAGGAATGAAGATCTTGTCATCTTTGCCAGCATAGGAGGGGAAATCGAATTCTGTGCTGTTGATGAGGTAGCTGAGGACATGATAGACATCCTGTCGATGCTGCAAAGGCATAGCTTGCTGTGCTAGTGAATAAAGTTCCATGGCCGAAAGAGGATTTAGATGTCCTTGAGCCTGACATTTCTGAAGTGTGCAGTTGTATAAAGGTGGTTCAGGAGGAGCATTGGGTTGGAAGAATACTGTAGAGGCAGTACCAGAGTCAAAGTGACTTTGATTATCAATTCACTGAGAATAGACACAGAAGGAAATATTGACATTGTCATGTGTAATGATGAAGGGGAATTGATGGATCTAGTCTCATATGACTTGCATCTCATTTAGTGTGATAGTCTGAAGAGCTCGAATAGACCATTTTTGGCTCATGGTAATGCCAAGGGAGTGGAGAAGATCAATGGTCTTGGCTGGGGTGCCTTGGAAATGAAGAAAGACAGTAACCAATTTTGCAAAATGGTTATGATGGTGTGAATGGGACAACGTAATCTGGGATATGATAGATAGCACAATCTCAAAGATTATGAGCAAATATATTTTCATGGATATGCTACTATACCATATCAGGTTGGGAGCCTTAGCCTTCATGGTATTGTTCCAAGACTGCTGTTTATCTGTCCATGCTAGTTTCAAAAGCAGTGACCAGAATTTGGGAGTTCCTCCGAAGCCCGGTGTAGAACTTTAGGTAGCAGTGGGATGGTCTGGAAGAGGACCCTGTGCTGTGGGGGTGTGATGTGGGTGGCGATATGTTCGCCCGAGGGACTCTGGAGCAAGGGATGAAGGTCAGAAAGAAGTCCAGTCGACCTAACTAGTAGTCCAGAGTAAATGTGCAATGGTCTGAGTGTAGACTGATAGGCTGATCGTTGGGGAGTAAAAGAAGCATGCAAAAGCAAGGAGGAAAATGTTGCAGTCATTGTGAACGGTGACGGTGAGTGGTAGCAGTACAGAGGCAGTGATGGTGCTAGTGAGTCTTGTGACGGGCAGAAAACTGTCATTAAAAATGACATATACATCTTTTATAGTCAGGGCATTCCCATGACTTCATACATAAGAGATTAGACTCTGAAACAGAAATAAAAGTTACGAAATACTATGAAAAGGTATGCCATGGCACTAAAAACACTGACCAGTACATCATTACGTTGACCGGTGAGACCGGCTGGTCTTAAGCGTACAGACTGGTCATGCTAAGACCAGGCCAA
Organism: Spongispora temasekensis; assembly: GCA_038094675.1. Taxonomy (NCBI): domain Eukaryota; kingdom Fungi; phylum Basidiomycota; class Agaricomycetes; order Boletales; family Boletaceae; genus Spongispora; species Spongispora temasekensis. The sequence continues at coordinate 6,683 of JBBPUL010000709.1, read as the reverse complement.
TGAGTCGGCGGGCCAGTCGGAGCATCGGTCAACAAAAAAAAAGGGCAGGAATGTATGGTATGAAGGAGGAGAAAATGAAAAGGTATGGAAGACACATTCAGACACTGAAAAACACCAGATATAAACATAGAGATGCACCACTCTCTACATCTGCAGGAGACTTTGCTTCTGACTATCCTCTGTCAGGTCCACTTTGCTGACGTAAGCACAATACGGGGTTTTGAAAGTCCAAGCAGCAAACCACAACATAATGGGACTGCCACATGCCGTTGTAAAGATCCTAGAATGGCTGGGAGGAACTAGGAGACTAAGTTCTCTAGTCCTGGCTGTCAGGAGAGAGTGTGGGCGCGATGTGTTCACCCCAAAGAGATTCTGGGTAGAGGCATCCAAAAAAATAGAGTGTCCGTGATGACTACAGATGGTCCCGAGGTCTGACTAAGGTAATGTGGCAGAAGCCGAGGCTTTAGACAGGGCGGCCGAGATGTGCACCCAAGGTTGAGAGAGGAGCGGCCGAGACGTGCGGCCGAGCTTGACTGGTTAGTGATAAGGGGGAAGCGAATCCAAGCATTCCCGAGGTGGACGAAGAAGGGCGGTAGTGGAGAAGACGGGCGGCGATGAAAATAGCGGACATTGGCGGTAGTGGTGGCGGTTGCAGTAGATAAAACAGTCGGTAGTCGTTCCAAATGGTCGGTGATGAACATGAGCTAAAGGAAGCTGATTTCTACTTCTGAAGGACAAATCTTTATAGTCCTGGGCATTCCCGAGACTGCGAGATGTAGCACGCATATTAAGGAACTATGTAGAGTGACATGTGACAGGAAATTTTACATAATGACTGAGTGGCGATCGCGATACATAGTAATTTGGAATATAGAAAAAAGGGGTGTTACGAGGGGGCCGATGGAACGGGCATGTGATGTATGGAAATGGACCGACCGCTATAGCGAGGTGCCGAGGGTTCGGCCGTGTGCCCGTGAGCTCAGCATCATACAAAAACATTTGGAGAGCGACGAGGAAGGGAGGCTGAGTTCGCAGAGTGATAGCGGGCTCCTGGAAAGTGTGAAAAACACCTGATGTAACTGTAGAGGCATACCATGCTCTACATCCACAGGGGACTTGCTTCTGACTATCCCCAGTCAGGTCCACCAGCTTAGTCAGCACAATGCGAAGTTTGGATTTCGTGGTGCTCGGTTGTGGTGTGGAAGTCGCGTGTTAGTTACTCTCCTTCTTTCACTTCTACTCCCAACATCTCTCCCCAGTCGACGATGCCCCAATTCCAATCCTGGTTCGACAAGCAGCGTGCGCTCAACGACGCGGGCCTCCTCCACCGACAGGAGATGCGCAAGTGGTTCAAGTCGGCCATGGAACACGTTGAAGCCATCGCCAAGTCGATGCCGGATGACAGGGAAGGTCTTGAGGAGGAGCAGGAGATGTGGGTGTGTGAGTTCGGTAATGCGATGGTGTGTGGCACATAGGCTTCGGGTCGACGCGATTGCTAACGGCTCAGTAGGACCAATGGGATGCAGTGCAAGTCGAGGCTGAGGCTCTCAGGCTCAACACTGAGCTCGAGGCTGATGCCAAGGTTGCAGTTGTTGATGCGGAGCGCATCCAGGCCGAGTGGCTGGAGCGCGCGAGGCAGAAGGAGGCAGCATCCAGGGCCACAGAAGAGGTGCGAGGGCTGGCCCCCATGCAGGGAACTGCGATGGACATGGAGGAGGTCCAGGCTGTGGTGACTGAGGTCAGCGAGACCTCGGAGGTTTGCTCCTCTGTGGCCGAGGTTAGCGAAGCCACAGGCAGTCGCTCGGTCACTTCGTCGAGCCGAAAGGTACATCGGGAGGGTTCTGAGCATGGGTGAGTACTGATGGATAGCAGCGGGGGCACGAGGACGACGATGATGACGAGGTCGTGTCGGCCATCACGCCGAAGAAGCAGACGACTGCCAGCGAGTCTGACACCGAATGCCTGGGCCTGTGCGCGAAGTGCATCAAGGTCGGTGAAGCCAGGTCCTGCGTGAAGGGTACTGGTGCCGCACGCGCATGGTGCCAGTCCCACAAGATTTGCTGTAGCTGGTCGACCGATCGCACGACCCTGAAGAGGCAGAGGCCAGGGACGATGCCCATGGCGCTTCCGGCCGCCGGTCGCATGGTGGTGGTGATCGCGCACAAACCAGGTAAGTCTGTCAGTTTGAGGCTTGCTACCAGCTGACCATTCGGCAGGTGCTCGGCCGATCCGTGCGATCACCAAAGCTCCCCGAAAGCAGGCCGAGTCACCAGTCGTGGTCAGCGATGAGGACGAGGGCAATGAAGAGACCCGGTGAAGGGCAAGGGCAAGGCAAAGGAGGTTCCGCCTCTGAGCTGAATGACCATCAAGCCCTCGGTCGACAAGGCCCAGAAACAGCTCATACGCTGCCTCAACATGGTGTACGCAAAAATGTACCAAGTCCGAGGCAGCCTCAAGGTGCTGGAGGTGGAGCTGGAGGTGATGATGGACAAGTCGGCCAAGATCATCGGTGAGCTCCAGGGCCTCGACCTGTAGTAGCGCAAATGTAATGTCCATAGAGTGTAATGTAAATGTGCGATTCCGAAAAGGAGAGGAAAGAAATAAGAGAAGTAAAAGAAAAAAAACGTCCTTGTGCAGGGTACTGCCCGACTTGTCTTCCTTGGTTGGCTTGCAACGTCTATCCCTGCCGACGGTTTCTCTGATTTTTCAGTATTGTTTGGTCTTAGTTCTAGAAGAGGGGGAAAGGCAATGTGTGCAGTCTTGGACACGTTAGAAGCAAAGGTGGCCCGAAGGCTCGGTATACATGAGACCTGAGATGAAAATAGAAAGAAGAATTTTTTTTTTTTTTAAAATGTATAGTACGATGAGGAGGGTTGTGTCTGTCTGTTTTAGTTCATTTTTTGACTTTTTGGATGCGAGTGAGATGAGAGATCGCCGGTCGAAGCCCAGGGTTAAACAGAGTAAAAGAAACGTCCTCAGTAGATAGTGAGGGAGTCTAGGGTTGCTCGAAAGCTTCCGAATCGTCCTCGGCAGGCTCTTCTACATCTTCCCCTGCCATCCTATCTAAATCGTCGTTGTCTAAACCTGTAAGGTCAGTCACGGTAATGGTAGAGTGCATTCAGGGGTAGTAAGAAATGAGGCGAAATGCCGCGTATCGCAGCTTTGAGACTGCCCCGTCCAACTCGGCCAAAAGGTAGGATCCTCCAGTTGTTCTGCGAAGGACAACCATCGGCCTGAGATACCTCGGCTTCATCTTTCGGTTCAGCTCCTTCTCTATGCACATGTTTCACATGAGGACAAGGCTTCCCACGTGAAAGTCGAAGTCCTTGATCCGATTTTTAAACGCGGTTTCGAAGTGTCTGATAGAATCGAACCGAGCCTTTCAAACTTGGTCCACGATGGCTGCGAGGTCATCAGGCCTCTTCTGCAGCTGCCGAGCACGTCATGCGATAAGGCTGGTTGGTGATAGGGGGTCGGCATCTAAAGGGGGAATGAGGAACATTGCCTCGGTGAGATCAAATGGGAGGGGCTCGATGCCGTGAACCATGAAATAGGGCGAAAGCCTGGTTGACCGAAGCACAGTAACGCGCTCGGCCCAAAATACTGAGTGCACGGCAGTATGCCAGTGTGACTCCCCCCCCTCGGAGGTTTTAATGATGGCCTCCCGGACATCATAATGACGCCGTTCGACCACCCCATTCGCTTGGGAGTTATAGGGGGAGATGCGGATGTGCCAAATGTGGTAGTGGTCCGCGAGGACATCTAGAGCGAGAAGAAAGGTGGGACTATTGTTAGTAACAATCTCCAAGATGGGCCCCCAACGGCAGAGGATATCTTCAAAAATAAAAGAGGTGAGCGCGGTAGCGTTCTTGGACCGCAACATATGCCACTCTGGGTAAGCAGTCAAGGTGCACCAAGCTTGGACGATGTATCGGTAGCCACCCGAATGGGGCATCAACATCGTGTCCAAGTGGGCCTTGCGAAAGAGACCTCCGATAATTGGTATGGTGGGGGGAATATGGAAATGATCATTCTGCCGAATCTGGCACTCGTGGCAGGTGTGCATGAACCATTTGACATCATCGACTAACATCAGCCACCAGAAGTGCAGGAGCAAGTGTGTCCGAACCATGAAGACACCCTTGTGCCCGAGGTCATCGTGAGCCTCTCTAATCAGTTTGTAGCGACGGTGCTCGAGTGCGACTAGCTGATGGTGGCCATGTGGTTCCCGATGCCAAAGGGAGCCATGGAGGAGGAAGAATTTTGTTGCCGAATTGATGAAGGTTTGGAACTCTGCATCGAAAAGGTCAGCGGGGCGCTCACGGGACTCAAGAAAGTCGTGAATCTGACAAATCCGGACTTCCCGAGCTGTGGCCTTAGTCGAACGTGGTATAGTAGGTGAGTCCAGCGGGGCGTCTGGCTTGGTAGAAGATGAAGTAAAAATGGAATGGTAAGGCAGGCGCGAAGAAAGAGGTGCAGGGTCCTCGGTAAGGGTCAGTCTATAAATTGAAACACCAGGGCCTGAACGCGAAGAAGGCTCGGCGTGCACCACTAAGCCCCGAGGAGCGGCTCGGTCATTAAGCAATGTGATCGCAAATGAGTACGAGTCATCCAGCCATTCCTCAACGTCATCATCATCAGGTGGATCATCATCAGATGGAGGGTGCCGAGAGAGGCTATCGGGCCTGGCATGCTTCTCAGCAGATATGTGCCGAAGCTCGAAATGGAATAATAAAATGCCTGCGATCCAGTGGTTGATGGTCGCGTTTGGCTGTAGGTCGGGATTGTTGATCATCCCTTTGACGTACTTGGCGTCCATCTCAACGACGAGGTTAGGAACACCGAAAATAAAAATGTGAACTGCCTGAAGGGCACGAAAAAGGCCATAGAGTTTGAGTTTAGCCTGCGAATAACAGCTTTCAATGGCCGTGAGGGAAATAAAACCGAAACGACTGGGATAGCATTTGCCATCGTCGCCCTCCTGCAAGAGGATAAATCCGACCATGATGACCGAGGTGTCTACAGCGAGGACAACTTCTCGGCCCGACTCGTAGTCTAAGTGGCGGAGCGCAGGGGACTTGATGATCTCGTCCTTGAGACGAGTCATTGCTTCACATTGCACATCACCCCATTCGAAGGGGACGCCTTTTCGGGTTAAATTGACAAGCAGCTGAGCGATGGCTGCGAAGTCTTGGATGAAGATACATATGATGCTGCAGATGCCGAGGAACCTGTGAACCTGCGTCAAGGTCTCGCACTCAGGCCAGTCCCTAATCTTCTGAACTTTCGCCTCGTGCGGCACTCGGCCTTCGAAAGTGCACTTGTGCCCAACGATCATCGCGTCCAGGGCGGCAAGCACGAACTTCTTCACAGAGACGGTGACATTGACATTCTGGAGGCGTTGCAGAATCCTGTGGACAACAATTAGGTGGTTCCAAATGAATTTTTTGATGCCTGGGTTCTCGGGTATGGTCTCATAAGTACCATCCGAGTGTTGGTAGCAGGTGGTTTCGGATTTGACCGGTAGGTCGTCGATGAAAGGCATTGTATGGTGGGGAATTTCGTCCTGTAAAATAAAGGCCATATCGGCTTGATAAACCTGAATGGCGTTAGTGTGTCCCATCGAAAGAGTGGTGAGACGGTGGGGACCGAGGGGACTATTGAATGTAGTCATGTCCCGAGACTCGGTGTGGAGTGGGCGCTGATCATAACTAGCGAATAGGTCCATCATCTCATACACCACAAGCTGGTGAATGACTCAGCGAGGTGCTCGACGAAGGGCGGAACCAAGGAGTCACGGATGGTGACCGCATTGAGAAGTTGGAGGTCATGTATGAGGCAGAGTGTCTTGCCATCTTACTTAAGCATGCAGAACCACCGAGATCGGTAAGCAGCGGCAGATGGTTTGTACACTCCCGAGGCAATTCAGTCTTTGATGATTTGGATCGCTTGATCCCAGGATGATGGGGGAATTGGGATATTGCGCAGTACCCAAGGCATATGGGGTACTGTCAGTATCTTGACAGGCAGGAAGTAGCGTTCATCTAGGCGACCGCGCTCGGCTGGTACCCAAGCAAAAGCTGTCTCATGGTTGCGAACAACCCACTGGACGAGTTTCAGCTCCTCAGGCCACAACCACTTCGTGGGATCTGTTATGACAGGCGCAGGTAGCATCAGCCGTAGACTCGATGCGCAACCTAAAGCTGCGAGGTGAAGACGAGGGGTGTAGGTCCTGAGCGCGATGCACAAAGACTAGTCACTACTCCGCCTAGGCGAGTATGTAGCAACATCAAAGATGAGGTCAGAGTACCCTCGAGCAAAGATGCTGCGAGGTCAAGTGGTTCGAAGGGAGAGCAGAGGGGAGCGAGAGGGTCAAAGACGCAATAGATTACTATCTCAAGTAGGCTCAAGCTGGAGAGCCATCGCTTGTGCTACACCCTATTTATATGTAAAGAGTCCTGCGCACAGACCAAGCAGTGCTATGGCTCGATAAGAGAGAAACCCTAATATGGTAACTGGAGATAAGGGAAATGAGTCATGCATAGCGCGAAACGAGTCAGAAGGCTGTGCATGATAGAACTACATGAAATGCTGGGGAATGCATGAGTCACAGATAAGGGATACGGGAATGCACAGCCATGAACGCTGACTAAGGGGAAGGGCTGTGCGTGTTTAAGTAATAC
>JBBPUL010000708.1:0-15805 GCA_038094675.1 Spongispora temasekensis | reverse complement strand
AAGATGTAAGTAGAGCATCTGATAAGAGAAAGAGGCTGGATCCATATCCATAACCCTAGAATAAGGTTGCCTTAGGCACATAGAGTGCTTCAGTTAAGTTAATGCCATTGTGGTTACAACAGCATGTAAACTACAGTATTACTCTATATGTATACTGCAATACATAGATAGTCTATTATTCAACAAAAATGAGTTACAAAAAGTCCTGAAGGTTGGAGGATCAAAGGACTTCAATGTAAAGCAAGGTATGTGTTACAACAGGCACAGGTAGCATCATCTGTTGATTTAATGCACAACCTAAAGCTGCGAGATAAAGACAAGGGGTGTAGGTCCCAAGCACAATGCAAGGAGACTAGTCACTACTCCACCTAGGTGAGTATGTAGCAATGTCAAAGACAAAGACAGAGTATCCTCGAGTGAAGATGCTGCAAGGCCAAAAGGTTCATAGGAAGAGCAAGTAGGAGTGAGAGGGTCAAAGATGCAATAGATTGCTATCTCGAGTAGGCTTAAGCTGGAGTACATGGCTTGTGCTACACCTCTATATATATGTGCTAGGGAAGTGCACAGACCAGGCCTAAGAAGAGCCTTAAAGACAAAGGAAGACATAAGGGGAAAAGAGGATAAGCATCTATGAGTAATCTGCAGTATGAATGAGTAAGAAGAAGACTGCGGATTAGAAATAAGAAGCAAATGTGCAGTAAAGAAGATCAGAAGAGAATATGCTGTGGCACAAGAACTGTGGTAGCAGTAGAAGAGAAGCTCAGATGAAATACCTGAGATAAGAATAAGCAACATGAGGTGTCAGAAGTAATAGAGTGAAACAAAGGGAACAGGGCATGTGGTGCCAAAGGAAAGGGTCCAGAGTAAAGGAAGTGGCATAGGCCAACAGAAGAGGTTGGTGAGGAGACAATGGTGAAATGGAGTGACATGCAGTATCAGAGTCCAAGGGAATAAAAATGGGTATACATCAGTAGGATGACTGGTGAGGCATGGATGAATCAGCAAGGACAGCTGGTAAGATATCTAAAGGTGCAATGGAAGGTGCTGCAGCTAAGGTAGAAGAAAAAGAATAGGGGCAATAGACCAATTGTAACATTACCACCTTAGTAGTGGTTGAGTTCCCAACAAAACACCAACAGAAAAATCTTGAAGCCCAAGGTGAGAGTGAGACAAGTCAAAGAATCATCAATAACTTGTGAAGGGATGGGGCGATTGGGGAGATGGTTGTAGAAATGGAATAAGCTTGACGAGGGGATTCTGCTGGTATAGAAATCAAACAATCTAGTGCAGTGGATTGTAAGATATGGATATGGTGATGTGAAGGTAATTGATTGGTGGTAGAAGAGGGTGGCAAGAGAAGAGAAGCACAGTTTAGGGATACTCATGTGTGGGAGTGGTGAGGACAAGATATAGAGATGATGGGATATAAGTGCAGCAAGAAGGATTCAGGCAATAACCAGAGGCAAGGACTTTACACTACCATTCTCTGCTGTGCAGGGCAGAATGAGTTGCAAGGATAGAGACAACTGGCAAAGGCTTTGGCCAGGATGAAGTGCTGGGGAGGGAGATAAGAGGTGACAAGAGAGGTGACAGGCTAAGCAGTTTTATGTCATGCAGCCCTAGTTGATAGAGACATTGGACATAGTAAATAAGAAGTGAAGAGGCGAGGGGGCGAAACAGGTGATGGGCATTGTGAGATGGGGAGCTTATCACTTTGAGGAAGGAAAGGCCTTTGGGTGGAGGTCTTTATACTCCTAGAGAGCGGACTTTGCATTTTTCAGGTTCTATTCTGGGACCCAGAAGTCTTCCTTGGCTGTATATCCTTTCCATCAGATCAGGAACATGCGGGAGCAGGTTGTTCCTCTGTAGCACAGTACCTTCTTGATCTCATACTCTTCTTCACCTTCTATTAGCTCTGGGGGTAGAGCCAGGAAGTTTGGGCTATGGACACTGTTTTCACGATAGGGTGATAAGAGAGAAGCATAGAACACAGGATGTATCTTCTATGTCACCAGGAGTTGGAGTTTGTATGTCAGGGGAGATAGGATGTCAGTGATGAGGAAGGGTCCTTCTCTTTTGGATGCAAATTTGGGGTTCACAATGCAGCAGTTAAGGTTCTTGGCTTCTAGCCACACTTTGTCTTCTTTGGCAAAGGGAGTGAAGGCAATGCTGGCATGTTCAGGATGCCATCACCTGGTGTGCGAGTTCATAGGCTACAAGTGCCTCATCCCTTGCTGTGGATCAGGCCTTGAGGGATTCTTTCAGGGCCAGAAGTAGTGTTTTTGCAAGGACCGTGGGGAGGGCACAGGGTTTGAAGCCATACATGAGATAGAACAGGGATTTTCTGGTGACAAAATGAGGGCAGTGGTTGTGCATGAATTCCATGTGGGTGATATGGTCCACCCATGCAGTTGAGTTGTTCCTGCAGAAGATCCAAAGATATATTTCAATCTCCTGGTTGACTCACTCAGTTTCTCCATCAGATTGTGGGTGGTATGTGGTGGATATGGAGAGATTATATTTCAGAAGTCTCCCGAGCTCTTGGGTGAATGTGAAGGTAAATTGTGGACCACAATCAGAGATAATTTTGTCATAGAGACCCCAATGACAATAGACTTTATGAAAAAAGAGAGTTGCTACACCCTCAGTGGTGATGTATTTCTTAGTGGGGCAAAGAATTACCCCCTTAGTAAGCCTGTGGTTGACCATGACCAACAGGCTGTCGAATCCATTAGACAAAGGAAGGTCAGTGATGAGGTCACAAGAGATCTGCTAGAAGAGATGAGAGGCAAGGGATTTTATTGAGAAAAGTGAAGGAACCATAGGGTGGGTGTTAGCCTTATTCTGTTGACAGAGGGTACAACCCTCAATATATCAACAGACTTGAGTGGTGAGGCTGGGCCACCAGAAATCGTGTGTGATGAGTTGGCATGTTTTTAAATAACTGAGGTGGCCGGATGATCATGAGTGTGGGTGATAATACTAAGGTGGTCAGGTTTGGGGATATAGACATGGTCTCAGTAGCAGAGCATGTCCTTCTTGAATTGCTAATTAGAGAGGCAGTTATAGAGATTGGAGGCAGTGGTTGGTCCTTCAAGGTTGCTGTGGAGGTGGGTAATAAGTTCATCGGTGATAAAATGCTTTTGAATAGTGGTGGCCAGAACAGAATCGATGATATGAACAAAGAGGGTTTCAGGGAGGAGGGTGACAGCCTGGTTAACAGATTCAGACAAGAGGCAGTTGAAATAGTAAGAGAGGGCATCAGGGCCAGAGAGCAGAGAGCTGGGGACATGGGTCATCTTGAGATCGAAATCTGCAAGATCAAGAAGCCAATGTGCTTGATGGCAGTTGAGGTTCTGGGGTTAATGGAAATATGTTAGGTTTTTGTGGTCCATAAAGACCTGCACAGGGAACTGAGAACCATGAAGATAGTGACACCAGGATTTAAGAGTGTGGATGATAATGAGGAGTTCTCTATCAAAGATATCATAGTTTCGTTCTGCAGGGAAGAATGATTGTGAGAGGTAAGAACAGGGATGCTAATCCCTGTTCTTACCTCTCACAATCATTCTCCCAGTTGGTTTGTAGAAGGATGGTGCTGGTGGCATTACAAGATGCATCAGTAGCAATGGTAAAGGGTCAGAAGAGGTCAGGGAGGCAAAGGATGGGGTGAGACAGAAAGAGTCTCTTGAGCTCATTAAAGGACTGTTGGCATTGAGGGGTCCAACACCAGGCTGTGGTTTTCTTTGTGAGGTAAATGAGGAGTCAGGCAATGTTGGAGTAGAAGAGGATGAAATAGAAGTTGGTAAATCCAAGGAAGGTGTTGTGACCACAATGGCATTAACCTAACTGAAGTGCTCTACATGCCTAAGGCAACCTTATTCTATGGTTACAGATATGGATCCAGCCCCTTTCCCTTATTAGGTGCCGTATTCATCTTATCTCTTTATCTTAGCACCCTGATCCTTGTTTGTATCTATTAACACTCTTATAGATGCTCACTATATCTATATCAGGTTTTATCTTGATAGATCTCCTGATCATATCTCCTATCTGCAGATCTCAGATCTTGATCCAGATCTCAGGGCTAGGTAAGGCTATGCCTTCTCTTCCATTCCTCTCACTGCCATGGCATGTCTTCCACATGTCCTTATCTCTGTGGTGCTACCCTAGACCCTCTTATCTCTACCTTCCTATTTAAGTAGTGCCCTCTGCCCTCTCCAGCCCTAAGCTGGTCCATGCACATGGCATGCTAATATATATAGGGCACTTGGTCAACTGGGATTCTCCAGCTTGATTCTTGTCATTCTTCTTCAGCTTGCACCTCTTGTGGCCTAGCCCTAAGTGTACAGTTGTCATCCAGTGTCCTCTGCTTAGCAAGGCATCAGGTTAGGCCCTATCGCTCATCCTCCTCTCATTCATGAGTTGTACCTTATCCTTTGTCTCCACTCTTGGTATAGCCATATACAAGCTGGCTTCCTACCTCAACCCTGAAGATTGCTGGGTTCCGATAACCAAACCCTGGTGCAGACTAGCTTGAGCATTCCTTTGCACTGATGCTTGCCTCCACATCTTCATCTTCTCAAAGTTAGGTTTAGTGTATTGCTAGTTCACAACAGAAGGAATGCATGTCTTTGACCTTTTTGGGGACAGGCCAGGAGCTGATACTGTCTACAGTAGCTTGACAGGATCCATAGCGAACTCACCAGGTTTGACAATCATTCTGAGGTACTCTACCTCTGGGTTGGCGAACTTGCATTTGCTAAGATGTAGATGGAGATCAAGCTCCATCATTCTTTGGAGGATGTGGCATGTGCATTTCATATGGGATTCATTGTCTGGGGAAAAGATAAGCAGGTCATTCATATAGATGGTGAGCCATCCTTTGGCAATCATATTTTGGAAGAAGTCATTCATAAACTGTTGAAATGTGAAGGGGGAGTTATTCATGCCAAAGAACATAACCATAGGTTCGAAAAGGCCTTTGTGAGTGATGAAGGTGCCTTTCCATTAGTGACCATCTTTGATGCATACATTGTTATACCTCCAGCAAATATTAAACTTGGTGAAAACTTTTGCTTCTTTGAGCTTGTTGACTAGGTCAGAAATGAGGGGTAGAGGGTAGGTGTCACAGATGGTGTGTTCATTCAGATACCTGTAGTCCTGGCATGGGCAGAGTTTGCCATCCTTCTTTTTAACAAAAAAAGAAGGGGAAAGCCTATGGGGATTTGGAAGAATTTTCTCAGATCAGAGGTTTTCTTCAAGGAAGGCCTTGGTTACCCTTTGTTCCTCAGGAGATAAGGGATAGATCTTCCTGATCTTTGGGATAAAAGATTTGTCAAGGTTGATTTCATGATTATATGGGTGAGATGGGGGAGGGATTCACAGTCCTTTTCTTCAAAGACTTGGGTGAAGTCAGAGTACTCTGGAGGTAGGGTGATATCCTGGGTTTATGTTCCCACTTTTTCTGCCAGTTTAGTGGCTTCAGAATAATGGGCTATGGTAGCTGAGGGCAGGATATATGGTCTTTCTCAGGTGATGCAGTTTATGGAATAGTGGCTGAGGGTCTGGTGTTGCCATTGTTTCTCAGATTAAATATCCAAGTACACATGCAGGTGTCTGTAGGTTTCAGATGTCATGTTAACACACCAATCAAGGTTTCCCCAAAGTCTTGAAGTGGAGGGGCATGGTAGTGGGAGTTATATTGCTTTTGATTAGTAACATAGGCATGGTATAGATCCACAGATTGATCCAGGACCTCAGGGACCAAGATGGTTTGCTTTTCCCAATCAATAGTGGGATTAGTGAGGTGAAGCCAGGGGAGGCCAAGGATAACATTTTCTTTGCCACAGTTCATGAGGTAGAAGAGGACCTTTTGAGTGACCCCTTTTCCAACAGAGATGTAGAGTTCGGTGGAGAATAGAATATCTCCATTGGAGTTTGCAGATTGATCCATGTTGCGGATGCAGATTGGTTAGTCTAGGCAGGTGCAAGGAAGTTTGTGTTTTCAGGCAAAAGCCCAGTCAAGACAAGAGATCTCTGCTCCTAAGTCAATGAGAGCAGGAGAGTCAATGACTTTTATGGTGTACAAGGGTACCATGAGCTGAATGGGGATATGCATAGCTCTATTGGATGTGGATACTAGTATAGGCACACAAGAAACGAAATGTTGGGGAGGTACTTGCATCGAAGAAGTCCTCCCTAACCCTCACAGCTTCTACATGGATTTCATCATCATCATCATCATCTATTAGTCCAGATATCTCTTCTTTGGCTTTGGTGACCTTTCAGTTAGCCTTGGGTCATGGGGGAAGGTCCTTGAAGGTGGGACACTTATTAGAGAAGTGGCCTGGTTTTCTGCAGTGGAGGCAGAGTCCTTGTTTGAAGCAATGTTCATGCTCTTTGAGGATGAGTTTCAGGATGTGAATGGTGTTGACATTCATGGCATTGGGGTCTTTGTCCTAACTAGTCTGGGTGGGGCGAGGGATAAAGGTAGAGGCAAAGGTAGACTTGTGCTGGCAAGTGACAAGTTTAGCACATTTGTGCTGGTCATCAAGATGAGAGGCATTCTTGATCCAATCATCTATTGTCAAGAAAATGGTGTTCATAAGGTACACCTTTTCTGAGAGGGAAGGGGGAATGCCCATGGAGAAGTAATGGCAGATTGTGGCTGCCTCAGTCAGCCTAGCAAGGCTAACCTGGTTGCAGAACTTGGAGATGTATTGGCCGAGTGTTAGTTGGAAGGTTCCATCACATTACTCATTGACATAGTAGGTAGCAAGCCAGGTTAGAGCATTGGCAGCAGTGTTAGGGCTCTCAAAGTGTGCTTTGAACTTCTTGATGAACTCATTCCATAACTCCAGAGTCATGTTGGTGCCTTGTATGCTTTCCTCCATAAAGGTATCTGCCCAGGTGAGGGCACTTTCATCATTCATGAATGACAGGGCAAATCCTATCTTCTTTTGTCGGTGGAGTAGATGTCAATGTTTACAGCAGGGTACTGTTGTATAGATAGAAGCCAGGGCATGGCATCATGTTATTTACCTAAGAAGGCCTTGGATTGGGCGAGGTGGAGTTCAGTAGGTTTAGAGGACATTAGAGTTGGGGCTGAGTGGAGATGGGGATGCTGTGCTTTTGGAGCTGAGGCTAGGAGGTGTGGTAGATCTTTAAGAGGAGGAGGTTGTGATGGGCGGTGGGGGTGGGTGGGGGTGCCGCTTCAAAGGTGATGAAGGGGCCAAAATGACTGCAAGCCACAGCAGTGGTAGTCACATTTCAAAGAGCTTGAGCCTTTTGTTACAACAGGTGTGGGTAGTGTCAGCCATAGACTCGATACATAACCTAAAGCTGCAAGATGAAGATGAGGGGTGAAGTGACCTAGCAGGGCACTACTGTTGGTCTCTACTAACCACAGAAAAGAAATGATGAAGAAAGAGAGGAGGATAATGTCTGAGGCATTTGTTTCTACTCTTAATTCTTTTGCACTATCAGGGTATGTGAATAGTGATGCTTTTGTGAATTTTTCTTTCAAAGATAAATACACTTCTTCTTGCATAGGTCCCCAGGACCAGGAAACATCTTTCTTAGTTAACTCTATTAACAGCTTTGCCATATGTGCGAAGTTTTCAATGAATCATTGGTAATAATTACAAAGTCCCAGGAATGACTGAATCTGTTTTACTGACTGTGGTTGGGGCCATTCCACAATAGCTTTTGTTTTTGTATTTTGCATGTCTATCCCGTCTTTAGATATGACCATCCCAGATAGTTGATCTTTTCCTTAAAAAAGAAACATTTGGAAGGTTTGCAATATAGATTATTTTCCCGAAGGACCTGCAATACTTCCCAAATGCACTGTGTATGCTCAGTATGAAAGAGTCTAGTAGTGAAGACAATAAGATTATCAATGTAAGCACCAGTATCATTGTATCGATTATGGAATAAATCGTCCATCATGGCCTGAAAGGTGGCAGGCACATTTTTATACCCAAAATACATAATAAGGGATTCAAAGAAGCTGAAAGGCATGACAAAGGCACCTTTCTATTCATCTCCTTCTTTCATATGAACATTCATATATTCCCAATGAAGATCTAGCATGGTAAACATGTCAGCACCATGAAGCCAGTCAACCAGTTGATAGATATGCGGCAATGGATATGCATTTGTAATAGTTCCCTCATTGAGGTAGCGATAATCCATCACCAATCCCCTTTTCTAATTCTCCATCAAGGAATTTGCAGATTTCCGCAAGTTCTATTTGGGACATGGAGATAATGTGGCCCTTCTTTGGCACAAAGTCAGGTTGCAAATCTATTGCATAATCCCATATCTTTCTAAGTGGCATGTGCATGGACTCTTGTTCAGAAAATATATCTAAAAAGTTATGAAATTCCACAGGAACTTCTATTTTGATAGCTTTTTGTTCTTCCAGAGATATCTCATTTACACGTGCTGCATCATACTGGTTAAAAGTCATTGTATGATTCACCCAATCTATAGATGGATTATACTGTCAAAGAAACTCATATCCTAAAAAGACTGCATTTGTAGCTAAATTTGAAATATAAAGAGTCAGAGGGAAGAAATATGCTATTTGATTGCCATTTTTCATCTCGGCATTTATGTGGCATATATGCGTGATTCCATGCCCTATGTTGGCAGAACCATTGGCATTCCTGACTTCTATGGATTGTGGTAGCTCTTTGCATGCTATAGCATTGGTGGTCACAAATCCTTGGTCAACAAAACAATGTGTAGTGCCACTGTCAACTAAAGTGGACACCCAGACTGAAGATTGGTCATTTCTTTGTAGTTTTACAGCTGTTTTTGTAAATCTTGACACTCACATGTGAAAAAGTTACCAATTACAGACTGAGAATTAGTAGCCTGTGTGAGATAAGATATGTACTCAAGCACCCGCAGCGTCCATCGCAACATGTCCCAGAACTTGAACAATTACTCCCTACAGATTGAAAATGACAGTTATAGCTCAGACAAGAACATAGCAAGGT
Organism: Spongispora temasekensis; assembly: GCA_038094675.1. Classification (NCBI taxonomy): domain Eukaryota; kingdom Fungi; phylum Basidiomycota; class Agaricomycetes; order Boletales; family Boletaceae; genus Spongispora; species Spongispora temasekensis. Next base: position 6,794 of record JBBPUL010000708.1, on the reverse strand, counting down.
ACAGAGATCTCATGCAGGCCTCCCAATAGTCTACCAAGGATAATCAAGCTGCTGATTGATGTGACTCTCCTGGTCCTGAGCCACATCCTCCAACTCCTCCCTTGAATGTGGCCAACCAGGATAGTAAGAAGAGAAAATGTACAGGTAAGTCCAATAGATTACTGTGCTGACTATCCTGATGAGCATATATTCATTACACAGTGCAACCTGCTACCAAGGTAATCTTGCCCAAGACTGTCACATACATTCTTCACATCTTCTCTGCACTCGAAATGAAGAAATTGGTGAACAAGCATGAGCCAAAGAGCACTTTGATTGAGTTACAACACGGAAATGAACCCTGGGATACCCTCAAAGCTCAAATCCTCATCAAGATTAACCAGGTGCTTTATCCTAAGAAGCTCAACTTCACCGATTATGACATGTCCTTTTACATCCCTCGTGTCCTTCCCAAGCCTGGACTCCCATTGGCCACTGAGGAAAACTTCAAGATGCTTGGTTCTCAGATTGACAAGTTGTCCTTCTCAACTCCAACTATCAATCTCAATGTCTATCAGTGTTGTGATTGGTTAGCCGCGTCGCAGTTTTCGATCTTATCTTCGGCGCCAATCTTATCTTATCTTATCTCATACAGCGCCTATCTTATCTGTAGGCCTAGACTGGTATCACGTGACCTATGACGTATGGTCTGGACCATGACGTCACCGTGACATCACTGCTGACTGATGCATGACATCATCATGACATCATCGTTACTAAGTAGCTTTAGGGTAGCCCTTTAGTACTTGGTCCGTGCACGATAGTCAGTAGTATATAAGGTAGCGTACTTGTGGTAGTCGCTCCCCAGTCCTATATTACGAGTGTTGTTCTGTTATAGGGAGCTCTTCTCTAAAGACACACTCCTTCGCCCACATCGACGACACGACCAGATAGCCAACACCGGTCTGCAACCTCTGTGCGCAAGGACATCAACCCAACGCCGCTCGTCTACGACGACCGTCGGTATCTCTTCCTTTCCCCCTCTCATTCGAGTTCACCGTTACACGTGTACTCTTACCCTACTCAAATCTAGGTTAGGTTGCATCAATCAGAAAGCAAGCAAAGCTATCAATACTGAAGACAACTCTTCAGACGACATCGAAAATAACCCAAAAAGTGTGCTTGTAACAAAAGATGCCAACAAGGAGAAGAACAAGACTGAAAAATGCGTAGCTATAGTTTATTCTATATCCTTTGTGTGCATATACTCATTGTTTGATACTAGTTGGATCCCACAGAACTTCCTGGTAACATCAAGACTAGCAAGAATATCCAGCTTTTATGTAATACATGGGTCTGCATGAAGCTGGATAGTGCTTGTCCCTCAACACACTGTTTTGTTATGCAGGCTGGTGAGCATCTTGCCCTTAGTCATGAAATTCTCAACTGCTAGGCCGCTGTGATGGTTTGGATATTAGTACAATGATCTTTGATGCAATGATATTATGACTCGGATGTGTGTGACAGTTGAAAGGTCCTGAACATGCAATACTCGAAAAGTTACCAAATCACTGACTATTTGATGCTATCAACCAGAATGGTAGTATTACCAAGGATAAACTCAGCCCAGTCCTTCAATGTCGCCTCAACATACTTGAATCCAAGACCAGCTCAAATTCAATCACTCCTGTCATCAACCTCTCACTTGGCAATGATCTTTTGGGGCTTGGGCTTGCTCGCAACATTGGATCTGGGAGTACTGGCATGACAGGAGCATGATCTCACAGTCGAGACTCTTCTGCCATCAGGTCGACAAGCCGGGAATGAGATGTCCATCAAGACTTTTTGTGCATGTTATGATATCTCTGACAATGTCTCTGAAAAGTTGGTGATGCACTCATTCTGAAAGGCTCATGGTCTTCACTTCATGAAAATCAGTGACTTGAAGGAGATGGGGTTCAATCATGGTGAGATTGCTAACCTTCATGGTGCCATTGAAGAATGGTCATCTGCTGTGTAAACTTGAGCTTTCAAAACCCTTTGTAACATTATTCTGCTGTATGATTATTTAAGACAGGTATGAGTGCTAGACATGGACAGTATGCTAAAAGTAACCTGTATAAACAAAATATCCATGTGTGTTTTCTGGCGTGATGATGTCCAGCACCTCAAGCATGTCAAAGAGGATTCCATCATCACCTGTGGCTCAATAATACTCATTTTCATGCCATAACCAATGCTTGATCTTTAAAAATGCTTCCTCAATTGGATTGAGGTCTAGAGAGTATGGTGGTAGATATTCAACATGAACACCTAGAAATTATGAGTAACAGGAGGAATATGATGGAAGATGACTTACCAAAGCAATCTGCAAGATGAATAACATCATGTCCATAATGGATCTTTGCATTGTCCATCACAAGGACACTAAGTCATCCTGGGTATGCTTCACACTTTGGCAGCTGAACTGAGTCTCAGTAATGCATCCATCAATGCATAGAAACATACCACATCATGCTCCAACCACTCCATGAACTTCACATGTGTCATGAAGCCCTTAATGATCATTCCGGACTGAATTCCTTCTAGCAAAAGAAGTGCACAGGTAGTCACTCATTGCCCATGAATGAAGACTTGCTTTTTGTGTGCTCTTTTCCCACGCTTTGAGCGCCCATAGTGTCTGGAGAGGGTGCACTCATCTTTGGACACTTCATCTATGAAACCTAGATGCATGAGATCATATCTGAAAGATATAGCAGTGATGCAAGGCACGAAAACACAAGCAAGTTGTAACTTACTGTGCCATCTTAGCAATGAAAGCAGCATGTAAATCATCACTTCTTTTTGTTGCAATTTGCTGGATCTTCTTTCGACTGACACCTGCTCATTCGAGTTCCTTGTATATGACTGTGTAGTGGACAGAGATAAACCTATTGGTGTGGAGGAGTTGAAGGAATTCATCAAGGAAGTAGTCAGGCTTTTGACAGACAAGCTGAATGATATAGTCAATGTCCTCATGTTCAAGGAGACAGGGGCGGCCTTGGAGATTACTATCCTGGGGCTGCACTACATCTCCAGTCTCATTCCATAGCTTCAAGATGCGGTAGAACATGCATATCGAGAGGTTGCACACACTGAGGATGTCAGCGAGGAGAAGTAGATGATGCTCAAAGAGGCAGATTGCCATCAGTTTGATATCACATGAGATTGGTCAATAGGGCATCTGATGGTCAAAGTGCACCTGGTACGCTAGTGGCTATGCTATCTACATTATCTGTAATTATCAATTTTTTTACACACAAGTGTCAAGATTTACAAAAACAGCTGTAACTCCACTTCTGGAGCATTTTCTCTCAAATGCCATGTCTTATATGGCATCATTTGAATTTGATGAGAGATTTCATAGTTTAAGTCATTTTTTTGTATTTGTGCAAAATTAAGCATCTAATGTTCTTCTTCTGGGGCTGAGCTCAGTTGAAACTTCACAATGGAATATTTGTCTGATGAGCTACCATATCGGGATGACAATTCATGTGATGAGAATGAGACAGGCTCATAGTTTTTGTTCTGAGTTCTCACATATCAAACACTTTATAATTAAATGATGAAGACAAATTAACAGAATTTATTATAGGCTCCACTTCTTTCCATTCAGGCTTATCATAATACAAATCAAAAAAACTCAGAAACTGGTACATAGTCTGAAACACTATTTTTTGTATTTAAAACATTTTCATAAGTAGGAAAAGAATTAAAAGAAATATTGTCCAAGACCTCAGACACTCTCATATCTGAAGTCAGCACTAAAAACCTGCCTTGGCATGGGCCTCTACTGTGAGCCAATCTTGCCAGTAGGCTTCTGCTTCTTCCGTTATCCAAGCCTAACGGAGAGCTGTTGCCACTAGTTGCAGTGCTTATGGGGGTGGGGGGTGGAGTGGAGTATTGCTGCTGTTGGGGGGTCCAGGATGCAGTGAGGTACCCTGGGGCCTGTTGAGGGAGAGCAGAGATTGCTGCTCTAGCTTCATACAAGGTGCAGTTTCAGGGGTGATGAGAAGGGTTTGTCAGACACATTGCCCAGATGTGGCCTTTCTTTTGCCAACCGAAACAAGTTCGATTGTCTGGGGCAGATGGAGCATGGGGCATCTGGTGGTCTATCTCCATTGAGGCTCCTTGATTGGGTTGAATACTGGTGGAAGTAAACTGCTGACCTGGAATGGGGGGGCGAGGAAGAGGGCAAGTGCCAAAAGGTTAAACACTTGGGACATGCAGGGCTGCAGGGCTGATGTTGGGCCTGGCCAGGGTGATCCTATCAAACTTTTGGTTGATGGCTGTGTATGCCTCCACCAACCCATTAAAGTTGTTATCATCAAGTGCCTTTCCATAGAACTTATGTTTAATGTGGATCTTATATTGCACTGCCCTTTTGAGCAAGTGCACCACCTCTTCCTTACTGCATTTGGTATCTGAGAACACCAAAAAATCCCACATGAAAATGGTGAAATCACCACTTTGTTTCAAATTTAGTAATGTTTATAGGCCTCATGGCAAAGAGTGCCTATTATGAAGTAAGATGTGATGAGTGTCTCGTTATTGGCCATAGACAGACAATCATCAACATTTTCCTCCCTGTACTTCTCGAGAAGAGTGATTATGAATGGGGTGACATCCCTAACCAAGTGGCTGACTATCGCATAGGTTTCTTCACAGTTGTTGAGCTTTTTGACTTTGAGATAAAGCTTTACCTTTGCCCACCATAGATGAAAGGTACTCTTGTTACCATCCCAAAGGCCAGAATCGCCAATCATTCTCTTGGCCTTGATTGTCACATCCAGCTACAGGCTTGACAGCTGGTCAGCAAGGTCATCTATCTTCTGAGATAATCCAGACATTTTTGGTTATGTGGAAGGTGGCGGTAGTAGTGTATAGGTTAGACAAGGGCAGAGTGGAGTAACGGGCATCAAAAAAGAGTTATAGGAGATAGGGTGGGATGTTTGCTGCTTTGAGTTGGAAACTTGTGTTTTCCATCCAATCCCAATCTGGCTTAAGGGCAATTTTACAAATGGTGAGGTATTCGTAGCCAATTGTGCACATGTAAAGTTTTTAAAAAAAAAGAACCTGCTTGCCACTACCATGAAGAGGGCTCCACAGGGGTTTCATCTCATAAGGATGAGTTTTGTATGCCAGCTCAGGACCAGAGAGTCAAAGGAGGAAACCAGGGTATTGCCTGGCTATGACTAACATTTTAGTATGCCAAGACTGCAACTCTTACAGAAGATATTGCAATTCCACTGGATTGCACTACCCAGAACAGCTACACTGACCCACTATATGTGAAAGGGATTGATTATTATTTCTTGGCAGCTAGGTATATCCTCTTGAATGAGGTCAAAGCCCTAGTAATGTGAACCAAGTGTAGTGCCTGACATGCATAGCTCAAACAGTTTTATATAGGAGTCATTGTCTCCTAGCTGTCATGTAGCAAATACATTCCCAATAGAATAATGACCACTTTATGCCTGTAGATCGGCTTTCCAACAGCAAGTAATGATGACAAGCAGAGCACTTGTGTAACTGGTGTGAACATGTAGAGAAGGATGTATGGGCAGCTTCAACCTAATGAAGTGACCTAGCAGGGCACTACCATCAGTCTCTACTAACCACAGAAAAGAAATGATGAAGAAAGAGAGGAGGACCATGACTTAGATCACAAAGACATAAGAGGTCAAAGCTGAGGCTTAGCTCGACTCTTGGCCACTTTATATATGTCTACTACTCTTAAATACATGAGGCAGCCTAGACTACTGACATTATAGATAAGAGATAAGAGGTTCCAGACCTCTGACATCACATATCACATGATCGGTCTAGACCAGTGATGTCATATTACATAATGCAGTGTGTAACATCATTGAGATTGCAAAAATTATGGGAGTTTGAATATGGGTACAACAAGGAGCATAGGTCTCAAGCGCAATGCAAGGAGACTAGTCACTACTCTGCCTAGGTGAGTATGTAGTGATATCGAAGACGAAGACAGAGTATCCTCAAGCAAAGATGCTGCAAGGCCAAGAGGTTCATAGGGAGAGTGAAGAGGAGCAAGAGGGTCAAAGATGCAATAGATTGCTATCTCAAGTAGGCTCAAGCTGGAGTACATGGCTTGTGCTACACCTCTATATATATATATGTGCTAGGGAAGTGCACAGACCAGGCCTAAGAAGAGCCTCAAAGACAAAGGAAGACATAAGGGGAAAAGAGAATAAGCATCTATGAGTAATCTGCAGTATGAATAAGTAAGAAGAAGACTGTGAATTGGAAATAAGAAGCAAATGTGCAGCAAAGAAGATCAGAAGAGAATATACTACAGCACGAGGACTGTGGTAGCAGTAGAAGAGAAGCTCGGATAAAATACCTGAGATAAGAATAAGCAACATGAGGTGTCAGAAGTAATAGAGTGAAACAAAGGGAACAGGGCATGTGGTGCCAAAGGAAAGGGTCCAGAGTAAAGGAAGCAGCATAGGCCAACAGGAGAGGTTGGCGAGGAGACAATGGTGAAATGGAGGGATATGCAGTGTCAGAGTCCAAGGAAATAGGAATGGGTATACACCAGTAGGATGACTGATGAGGTGTGGATAAACCAGCAAGGACAGCTTATAAGATATCTAAAGGCGCAATGGAAGGCACCACAGCTAAGGCAGGAGAAAAAGAATAGAGACCATAGACCAATCATAACAGTATGTCAATATCAAATATTGTCAAGAAATATTCACCTATATTTTGTGTGCTGGCAATTAGAAATCAGAGGGTCAAACTCATTG
>JBBPUL010000707.1:0-15807 GCA_038094675.1 Spongispora temasekensis | reverse complement strand
TCCATGACATGGCTATCTTAAACCAGTCATATCTCTACAGTGTGTGAATGGAATCACATGACCCAGGGGGCAATTTTGTAGCCAAGAGTATGTTCTATTTATATCCCCACCAGAGCTAAGCGAAATTGGCAGTGCGCTGCGCGCACTGCCATTGGGGTTAGTATGGAAAGGGTTTTTGAGGTCACTGTATATGCCACAGTGTCAGATCAAACTGATTTCAATGGGCACACTCCTAAAATATAACTGTCTCACCCTGAAAACATCACCCAATCTGATTGAGATCTTTAACACATGCAGTAGACAAACAGTTCTATCCTTTCACTTGTATGGTACAGACACCATGTACTGGATTCATGCTCTAGCCATACATCCTCATGCTCATAACATAATGATGGCCTCTGTGGACTATAAGATAATGCACAGATGACTTGGACATTCTTCCCAAGATGTACTCAAAGCCGCTTGGAAGCACACCAAAGATTTCCCAGAAGTTGAAATTTCTTCCCGAATCCCAATCTGTTCAGGTTGCAAGTTTGGTAAACAATTTAACTGCCCTTTTCCTCACTCAAAAGCATGCACAAAAGCCTCTTTTGAGTTGATACACTCTAACCTAAAGTCATTTGAGGTTAAATCATACTACAAGTACAAATACATTGTAGTCTTCTATGATGACTACACCTCTTTTGCATGGATCACCCTAATCTGGTCTAAGGACCAGACCCTTCAGGTCACCAAGCAATTTGTATCCTTCATGCAAACACAGTATAATGCACAGATCAAAGAATGGAAAAGTGATGCTGGCAGAGAATAGCATGGTAGTGAGCAGAACTACCTATTTCTTCACCCTAACAATACTTTACATATATCTGCATATGCAGTTTTCAATGAGAATCTCTTTCCAAGATGTTCCAAGGCTTCTCTTCATAAGCCAATTAGTCACCCTCCATGTCCTGGTACACTTCATGATCATAATGATGAGTCTATTGATTCTTTGTCTGATGAGAACACTACTGACTACCCAGAATGTCCAAATCACCACCTGGAAGTCCCAGAACTCTTAGAACACTCAGAACATAATGTCAGTAACCTGGAAGATGAGACTTCTGACCTGAAAGCAGATCAAGAGATAGAAACTGATGCTAAAGGACCTCCAAGGACTCCTTCTCCAGTGCCTCCAAGGACTCCACCTCCCTCTACTCCACCTCCAAAACCTAAGACACCTCATAAGTCCACTTGTGTGTGGCATCCTCCTTGCTGCCCTGGCAATGTCTATGGTGAAGGTCACCAACTCAAGGATCTTGAGTGGGATATCCTCTGGGAGGACTCTGGCCCCTCTCGCCACATAGTGCCACCACAATTTCCTGGTGTGCTGCCTTCTTCTCCTTCTCCTTCAGAAGATGATGTGGAACGCATCACTCAGGAAGAAGAAGATTTTTTGGTCACAATCTTAACATTTTGCAGCATCCCCCCAGAGAAAGACACCTTTGTCAGTTACAGGGACTGGCAATACAAAGATATCCTAAAGCTCCCTGCTAATGAGCGTAAAATTTGGCATGAAGCTTGTCTCAAAGAGCTACAAATGCTTCAAGACCATGAAGTCTATAAAGTCCCAAGAACCACAAGATCATAAAGAACTGATGGGTCTTTGATGTCAAATCTAATGGTCGGAAAAGAGCCAGACTAGTGGCCAAAGGCTTTTCTCAAGTTAAAGGCTTAGACTACAACCAGATACATATATTTCCCAGTAGTGAGATTTGAAATGGTGTGGTGCATGCTTGCCCTTTCTACACTGGAAAACTGGTATTTCACTAGACTTGATGTCCAATTTGCCTACCTATATGGCAAACTGGATGAGGAGCTCTACATGGAGTTTCTGGAAGGGTTTCTGCCACTCAACATGAAAGGCAAAGTACTTTGACTTCTCCATGTCATATATGGCCTAAAACAAGCTGGACTAGCTTGGTGGTGCACTCTGGACAAGTCAATGAAGGAACTAGGCTTCGAGCAGCTCAAATCAGATGCTGGCCTATTTGTATATAGCAATGGAAAAGACACAGTACTTGTGATTGTCTATGTAGATGATGCCCTTTTCTGTGGACCAAACAAAGATTTAGTAGATAAGCTAAAGGCTGCATTCATGAAGAAGTGGGAATGTTGTGACATTAGAGAACTCCATGAATTCCTGAGGATGAAGATTTGTCGAGAAAGTCAAAAGATGTATATTGACCAGTGCATATATCTCGATAAGATTCTTGAGCACTTTGACATTCACAATGCTTGTGTAGCAAATACACCACTGTCAACTGGATACTACCCAGAAACCAATGAATCCTCAGTCAACCCTGCTTTACAGATGTGTTTTCAGGAAATCATTGGATTACTTTGAGAAACTCAATGAACTCTTGGAGCTCAATGAAGCTGATGTGATTATTCAAAGTAACACTCCATTCAACATTTATTGGACCAGCTTTTGGGGAGGGTTGCTTGCTGCAATGAGAGTAGCTGCCCACCAGCACTACCACTAGTGGCTGGAGAATTGCATCTTTTATGGTCAAAAATGTTCCTATGACACCAACACTGACTTGCCTGATGCTGAATCTGACACTAACATCTCATCCAGTGCTAGCCAACAATCCAGCAATGAACAAATTCACCATTTAAATATCCTCTGATATTAGTTATGATATGCTTCACATCATCATTGTGAATAAGCTTGGCTCAAATGAGCCTGGGCTACTTCAGCTTCAATATCACTTAGATCCAAAGAGTAAAGAAGCTGCAACATCAGTTCAGTCCATCAAGGAGCTCGATTTATTCAAAGTATGGCTACACTCAATGCTAGCACCACTTTTACCAAGCAGAAAGCCATCTGCTCACTGCAAGGAAGTTTCAGTATACTTTGAAGACAAGTATGTGGCTTCAGATCAAATGGCAATTCAAGAGCTATAGATGAATAGGCAACAGCAAGTGGCTTTTGAACAGACAGCTATTCAAATGAGAAGAATACATGAGCAAGAGACTTAGGGCCTGTATGAGGACTTTTATTTGGACTACAGTTCACAATTGATGGAGCAGTATGAGAAAGACAGAGACAGACAAAAGAAACAAAAAGGAAAGACAATAAGAATAATAATGAAGAGCATATAGAAGAGGAGGAAGAAGAGGAAGAAGAGCTCTCTCAACTAAGACCACTTCATCTCAATTTTCCTTATCCTGATCTTTCTCCATCTCCTCCTTCATCATCTCCTGAAGCAGCATTTTGTACACCTACTCCACCTCCTCATCTTCCTCCTGGACAACAACCATATGAAGAGCCCATTAATCCTAACTATTTGGAACCTATGAATGTGGAATGTTCTTACTGTCATGCTCTTCATTTTGATAGTGAAAAGCTTACCAAATCAACATGCTGAAACATTGTCTTTGAAATATATTGTCTGGAGGGTTTAGTTCATTTGCCTTCTTTTTCTCAGTGGCCAAATTCTTTACACCATCTATATGCAGACAACAGAGATTTTCGAACCAATATCTGATAATATAATAGCTCTCTGGCCTTTACATCTCTGGATATAGACATCGACCATTCAGTAACACAAGGATCAGGCCCTTTTTCTTTTCGTATCCATGGAGCACTGCATCATCTTATGGGCACACTTAAAATCCCTGAAGATCATAACAATGCTGTATATGCACAGCTATATAGCTTTAACTGATATATGTGTGCAATGAAATATGAATTTAGATTGTCAAGTACTCTTTGAGCTACAAGATATGCTTAGCAACCATCATCCTTTTTCTAACATCTTCAAGCAAGCTTATCAAATCTTATGGGAAAAAGCTGCACATGAGGACTCTGATCTTCATGTGCAATTACACTTAGCTTCTGGAACAGATCAAATAAGATATAACCTTCAAGCTACTAATGAAATTACTGCAGTTATTTCTGGAGATGGAACACAGGTTTTTAATGAGAACAGAGATATTATTCTATGGTATTGTGGTGAAGGCTTAAGGTGAATCAGTCATGTGCATCAGACCTATTCAATGCTATACTATGTTCTGCTTTTTCCAAAAGGTAAAGATGATTGGCATTTAAATATTTCACTTTAAGAAATTCCTGGATATAACTCTCACTCAAAGCATGTGACTCAAGTTCTTTTCTATGCCTATCATCTTCATACTCAACCTCCTCAAGTTGATCCAAACAATATCTTTTTGGGTGGCAGGCTATTTTAGCAATATATCTGTGATGCTTGGGCTTCCATTGAACAAAGCAACTTGAGCTGGATTTTTCACAATCAAAAGAAGATTTGTTCAGAACTTTATAGTGATCTACAAGATCATGCTGTATAGGATCCAAACTTGGAGTTAGAAATTCTTCCATCTTCATATACAGGCAGTCCTCGCTTTATGCAACAACTACTTCAAGATTCTTTGGCAATCTGTTATGACTGTAAAAAACCAGATTTATTCTTGACTATGACTGCAAACCCAAGTTGGCCTGAGATAACTGAAAATTTACTTCCAAGTAAGTAATTTTTTTCTTTGATCAATTATCATTATAGTAATCACTATATCAGATCAGCAGGCCATTGATCAACCTGATATAGTGGCTCACATGTTCTATCATAAGCAACAGGCACTACTATGCAAGATTAGAAATGGATACTTTGGAGTTGTTTCTGGATTGGTTTATACAATCGAATATCAGAAGTGTGGTCTTCCTCACATACACTTATTGATCTTCTTGGCTAATGAAGACAAGCCTCAAACTATGAAACACATAGACTCTCTGATCTCTGCTCAGATTTCTGATCCTGATCTTCATCCTACACTTCATAATGCTGTCTCAAGCTACATGATTCATGAATGCTCTTCTGGATGCTGCATAGAAAATGGTGCCTGTAAAAAGCACTTTCCAAAGGCCTTTAATCCACAGACAATTATAAAAGATGATGGCTATTCTGAATATACAAGACCAGACAATGGGCATACTATTCAGAAAGGCCAAAAGACATTCAACAACACTTATGTTGTTTCTCATCCCAGACAGCTCATTGCAGAATTCAATTTTCATATCAACCTTAAAGTCTGTGCCAGTATTAAGTCTATTAAATATGTTCACAAATATATCTACAAGGAACCTGATCAAGCAACTCTTCAGACACAGGGTCATGATGAAATCAAGGCTTATCTGGACAGTCAATACATTTCTGTGTTGTGAACTAGCAATGCACTAAATCTAATTTCGAGTAGGGGAAGACTTGGATGCAAGCATCAGCACAAAAGGAACGCTCAAGCTAGTCTGCACCAGAGTTTGGTTATAAAACCCAGCAATCTTCAGAAACAGCGAAGATCAAGATAGAGCACTGGCTTGTATGGTGATACCAAGAACAAGAAATGAGGCTGGTACTCATGGATAAAGAAGGGAGGAGCGATAGGACCTAATTGAATACCTTGCTAAGCAAAGGATACTAGATAATGACTAACACTTAGAGGCAAGCCCTAGAGGTGTAGACCAAAGAAGGACAACTAGAATCAAGCTGGGGAATCTCAGTTGACCAAGTGCCCTATATATATTAGCATGCCATGTGCACGGACCAAGCTTAGGGCTGGCCAGGGCAGAGAGCACTACTTAAATAGGAAGTACAAGATAAGAGGGTCCAGGGTAGTGCCACAGAGATAAGGACATGTGGTAGACATGCCATGGCAGTGGAAGGAATGGAAGAGAAGCCATAGCCTTACCTGGCCCTGAGATAAGAGATAGAATTAGAAGATCTATCAAGATACAACCCAATATAGAGATAGGTGAGCATCTATAAAAGTGTCAATATGGACAAACAAAGATCAGGGTGCTAAAATGAAGAGATAAGATGTAAGTAGAGTGCCTAATAAAGGAAAGGGGCTGGATCTATATCTGTAACCCTAGAATAAGGTTGCCTTAGGCACATAGAGCACTTCAGTTAGGTTAATGCCATTGTGGTGCTCTAATGGAGATAGATCACCAAACCTCCTGCACTTCATCAACCTCCAATAATCAAACTTGCTTTGGTTGTCAAAAGAAAGGCCACATTTGGGCAATATGTCTAACAAATCCTTCTCACCACCCTCATAATCATGCCTTGTATGAGCCAAGAGCAGTAATTTCTGCTCTTCCTTCTCAGGCCCCAGGATACTCTACTGCATCCTGGCACCCACAACAGTAGCAACAATTCTTGGCTCTACCCCCGCCTCCACAAGCACTGCAACTAGCAGCAACAGCCCACCATCAGGCTTGAATGATGGAAGAAGCATAAGCCTACTAGTGAGATCAGCTCATAGTAGAGGCCCATGCCAAAGTGTGGTTTTTAGTGCTGACTTCAGATATAAGGGTGTCTGAGGTCTCGGATGATATTTCTTTGTCATCAGTTTCTACTTACAAAAATTGTTTAAATACAAAAAATAGTGATTCAGACTATGTACCAGTTTCTGAACTTTTTGATATGTATTATGATGATCCGGAATGGGAAGAAGTGGAACCTGTAATTAATTCTGTCAATTTGTCATGTTTGTTTAATTATGAAGTGTTTGACATGCGAGAACTTGCTAAAATGGCTCAGAACAAAAACTATGAGCCTATCTTGTTCTCATCACATGAACTGTCATCTCAATATGGTAGCCCATTGAATGAATACTCTGCTGCAAAGTCTCAATTGAGCTCAGCCCTGGAAGAAAACATTGGGTGCTTAATTTTGCACAAATACAAAAAAATGATATAAATTATGAAATTCCTCACCAAATAAGAATGATGCCATATAAGACATGGAACTTATGTTAAAATGCTCTAGAAGTGGAGTTGATACTACAATGAAATGACCAAACAATGGTCTGTGTTTCCGCTCTGGTTGATAGCAGAGCCACCTATTGTTTCATTGGTCAAGGTTTCATGACTGCAAATGCCATAGCATGTGAATGGCTACAGTGACCAATAGAAGTTAGGAATGCAGACAGATCATCTAATATAGGATGTGGCATTACCCATATACAGTCATCCACTGGCACTTGAGCCACTACCGGCACTTGAGCCAAACACAAATCATGCGTAAATTCTAGTTACAACAGTCGAAATAACTATTGTAAAAATAAGATATGATACATTGCTAGGCTTGGCTATGAGATAGGCCTTAGTCGTAGCAACTGTTGTTCATATGATTGCCATTCTTGAGTGAAATTGGTGGTATTTCATTGCTACTACAGTACAGACCAAAATATTGACCATTTCTCCAATGGAAACACATATAATTGCCTATTGACTTGGTGGTCCAGATATGTAATATGGGGATCGGTGAGACATGAAGCTGCCAGTATGATGCCGGAGGTGCAGGTCTTTGAAGAGGTTATGCGAGTTATCAGTATGGAAGATATACCTAATATGGAATGGTGAAGATAAGGTCATCAAATGGCGTACTACTTGAATGCAACTGAAAATAAAAACTACTCCGAGTCACTGATTCAAGTTGTGCTAACTAGTATGGTTGGCTGTGCAAAATCCAAGCATCAGAAACAAAAGGAGGAACAATCTGGAGCAATGGCAGAGTGGAAGAAAGCAGAGTCAGAATGGAAAAAAAGAAATTCTGTGTGCCGAGAGGCTTACCATGAGGAAACATGCTTGTGGAAGAAGGAGAATGGGCTCGCTAAGCAGGAGTGAAGGCGAATGGGGTGGCCAAAGCCAAAGCTGGGAAAGCTTGAGCCACAGGCTCCGAAATCAGGAGCTGAGCAAGGCGGACTTGGTGGTGATGCATGTGAGGGAAATGGGAACAACACAGGAAGTGAAGGTGAGCAAAGCGACGAGAACGCTGATGGCATGGATAGTGATGGTGAGAGTGCAGAGGGGTGATTGGGTAAGATATCGCTTAGATACTGCGGCAGTGGCGTAGCTTCCCTTTTTTGGATGTGGCCCAAGTGGTGGAGTTGTGCGATAAGTACAAAATCCTCGTCCTGCACCTCACAAGAGTATAACATTATCCTTTAATCTAGTTATTTTTCTACTGTATGTTTGCATATATAGTAAAACATTTCTGTCATCTGATCTTAATAATTTGTTGTTGTTAAAATTACAGAGGTGCAGGAAATCTTGGTGGCTCAAGTGCCGGTGGATGACTGTATGCCATATTGATGCCGAAATGAAAGACAGTAATCAAATAGTTTATTCCTTCCTGCTATTACTGTACGTGTCAAACTTAGCTACAAATGCAGTCTTTTTAGGCTATGAGTTTCTTTGCCAGCATAATTCATCCATAGATTGGGTAAATTATACAATGAGTTTTAACCATTATGACACTGCATGCATTAATAAGATCTCTCTTGAAGAGCAAAAAAACTATAAAAATGGAAGTTCCAGTGGAATTTCATGACTTCTTAGATATGTTTTTGGAGCAGGAATCCACATGAATGCCTCTGCATAAGACTTGGGACCATGCAATTGACTTGCAACCAGACTTTGTGCCTAAAAAAGGATGTGTTATCCCCATGTCACAAACAGAGCTTCTTGGAATTCAAGAATTCATTGATGGAAAACTGGAAAAAGGATACATTAGATCTTCTAAATCACCACAGATGGCACCAGTCTTCTTTATCCCAAAAAAAAGGAGATTGGTAATAGATTATTGCTACCTTAATGAAGGTACTATCACAAATGCATATCCATTACCTTGTATTGATCAACTGGTTGATCAGCTTCATGGTGCCGACATGTTTATCATGCTGGACTTGCATTGGGGTTACACAAATGTTTACATGAAAGAAGGTGATGAATGGAAAGATGCCTTCATCACACCTTTCAGCTCCTTCAAACCCCTAGTTATGTATTTTGGTTATAAAAATGCACCTGCTACATTCCAGGCCATGATGGACGATTTGTTTCATGATTGCTATAATGATACTGTGGCTTACATCAATGATCTTATTGTGTTTACTACTGGGCTCTCTTGTGCTGAGCATGCACAATGTGTTTGGGAAGTTTTGCAGATTCTTCAGGAAAATGACCTTTATTGCAAGCCTTCCAAGTGTTTTTTTCTTTAAAGGTTGACTATCTGGATATAGTCATATCTAAAGATGGGGTGGATATGCAAAGCACAAAAACAAAAGCAATTGCAGAATGGCCCCAACCACAATCAGTCAAACAAGTTCAGTCATTCTTGGGACTGTGTAACTATTATCGATGATTTATAGAAAACTTCACACATATGGCAAAACCATTAACAGAGTTGACAAAGAAGGATGTTTCATGGTCATGGGGACCTGCACAAGAAGACACATATCTATTACTAAAAGAAAAATTTACCAAAGCACCACTACTTGCATATTCCGATAGTGCAAGGGAATTAAGGGTAGAAACTGATGCATCAGACATCACTATGGGAGCTGTACTCTCAATCCACTGTGAAGATCTCTAGAGACCATGTGTTTTCATCTCTCATTCATTTGATGCTGCAGAATGAAACTATCCTATTTATGATAAGGAAATGGCCACCATCATTCATGCTCTTAAAGAATGGTGGCACTATTTTATTGGAAATCTGAGATTCGAGAAAAAACTGCAAACTTTATCGCCATGCCAAGCTCAATGGCATGCCACATTACAGGAGTTTAATTATGTGTTGATCTACAAACCCAGTTCCACCAATGCTAGAGCAGATGCCTTGTCAAGAAGACTGGATCATGGTGATGCAGTGCAAAACCTTAATGAAAATATCATGGTGTTGCCACCACAGGTTATCATAAATGATGTTTATCACCCTTCATGAAGAAATTACAGAAAATCTAAAAATACCTGCATCTATTACTTGCTGGTTCAATAAGCAGCAATCTATATTTATAAATGATTCAAATTGTGTCTTTGTACCTTCTGGATTGAGGATTGAACTCCTAACATTATGCCATGATTCTCTAATAGCTGGGCATGTGGGTCAACAATGTATCCTTTCCACCATTTCTCAGCACTTCTTTTGGCCAGAAATGAAGAAGGAAATAAATGACTATATTGATCAATGTCAAATTTGTGCACAGTTGAAAACATTATCTAGGCCCCCAGTAGGTAAATTGGCACTCTTACCTGTTCCTAAACATCTCTGGAAGGATATATCTGTTGATTTCATTTCGGGATTTCCCACAGTCAATGGCATGGATGCCATCTATGTGGTGATAGACAGGTTCTCGAAAGAGGTTGTATTTATGCCATGTTCCAAGTCTATCAATTCTAAGAAACTGGCTATTTTATTTAGAGACTATGTCTAGTGCAAACATGGATTACCAAAATCAGTAGTATCAGACCGAGGACCACAATTCTCTTTAGCATTTACAATGGATTTGTGCAAACTGCTGAAAATCAAGCAAAAACTCTCAACTGCTTATCATCTGCAGACAGACAGACAAACCAAACATATAAACCGTGATTTGGCACAATACTTGCGATGTTACATATCCAAAAATCAGGAATCTTAGCCAGAATATGTTAAAATGGTGGAATTTGCACATAACAACACAGTCATGCGAGCTACTGGTAGCATTCCCTTTGCAGTTACTCGAAACTACATGCCACACATGGATTTTGAGGCTAAACAAGATCTCTCTATCACTGGTCGATTTCAAACTGAGTTAAGAAAAGCACATGCTGAGATGGAAAATGCTCTTCATGTAAATGCAGAAAAAATGAAAGTGCAGGCTAAAAAGAAAAGATTGGCAGCACTGGAATATGTCATTGGAGAATCCATCTGGTTATCAATGGATCAATTACAGTTACCATATGCTTCTGTGAAGCTCACCCAAAAATGGATTGGCCCATTTGAGATTTTAAAAGTCTCACCCAACACCATTACTTTGAAACTGCTGGCCAGAATAAAAATACACCCTACCATCAACATCTTACAGGTTAAACCATTCAAGGATCAATTACCAGGACAACCTGTTAGTAAGCCTGATGTGGTGCATATTTCCAAAGATGGATCTGAAGAATTTGAGGTAGAAAGCATTCTTGATTCTCACTCCACTCAATGTGGACTTTCATATTTGGTTAAATGGAAAAGATATGACATCAGTGACACTACATGGCAGTCAGCCACTGATCTCACCAATGCTTCACTGGCCATTAAGGAGTTTTATCAAAAAAATCCAGCTGTGCCTAGAAAAGTCCAGGAAGTCACTCTTCAAGAATTTTCTTTGCTATTTTATAACTCCAGTTGATCTGGAATCTCAACCTAAAGATGGGGTAGTGTTGTAACCTTATTTAAACTCATCTTCTTTTTGTGATCTCAATGGTGTTACACACCAGCTTATGTAATATGACATCACTGGTCTAGACTGATCACATAATATGACATCATCTATGACATCAGAGGTCTGGCTGGACTCTCTTATCTCTTATCTATGACATCAGTAGTCTAGACCACCTCATGTTAGACACATGTAGCTTAGTAATGCCTCATGTATTTAATAGTAGTAGACATATATATAAAGTGGCCAAGAGTCGAGCTGAGCCCCAGCTTCGACCTCTTGTGTCTTTGTGACCTAAGTCTCAGTCCTCCATCCTTTCCTATCATTCTCTCTTGTGGTTAGTAGAGGCCAATGGTCATGTCCTGCATAGGTCACTTCAAAAAGAGTATGACTATATTCCTTCAGAGTTTCTCAACACATTAAATTCCTCTGGATTTCCACTTCATAATTTAACACTTAAGAAGGGTATCCCATTAATGCTGCTAAGAAACTTAAATCCACACCAAGGTCTTTACAATGGAACTTGGATAATCTTGATAGATTTCAATAGACATGTTCTTCAATGTCATGTGCTTAAAAAGAAACATGAACAAGGTCAACAATCTGAGACTGTTTTTATTCCATGGATGAAGTTAGAGGCTAGCCAGGAAGATTCTCCTATTCCACTTCAGCACCTCCAGTTTCCTGTACACCTTGCTTTTTCTATGACTATTAATAAATCACAAGGACAAAGTGTTCGTCATGTAGGATTAGATTTATGTACACCTATATTTTCACATAGACAGCTTTATGTCACATTATCTCGATGTACACATTCTCATCGTATTAAGGCCATTTTTCCTTCAGAACAACAGAGTACAAAAACTACAAACATTGTCTTTACAGAAGTACTTAGAGGCTTAATTTGATTTTTTTTTTGTTCTTTTGTTACCATTGAAAATATTGTATTATTATTTTTATTCTCATTAACACCTCGGAGGGGCTTGCCCCTCAACTGGCCACCAGCTTATCCATATATATTGGGTGATTTCTCACCTGGAGTAGATATTATGTAATATTAGTCTAAGATTCTGTGATTGTTGGCAAACACCGATTGTCACTGAAGTTGGGTATGCGCTCAATGGTGTGGTCCAGCTCGGGCTCACTCATCTTGGAGTGTCTCACCTCTCACCAACCTAGGCAGTCACAGATTAAAGGAATGACCAAGTTAAGCAGTAGAGCCACACCAGAGCCCTTAAAGAGCTCAGCCATCCATATTTGGTTATTTTTATTTATTTGTACCAACACAGTATATAAACAACACACTTGCGAGTTTTTTTTCCACAGCCTCTTTCTTCTTGATTTGTATCATCTCTACTACCACCACTCTTTACTTACCACCATTACTTAATTGATTATGCTTGTTTGTGTTTGACAATATCCATATATGGTAAGTGTGGATATATTATTATGTAATCTGTAACTGATTATGTAAGTTATTTGTTTTTGTTTTATATAGCTTAGTCTAGTAAATTATGTTGTTATATTAATATAGAGGATTATGTAATGATTATGTAATGACTGAGTTTGAAATAATTTGATTTTGAAATTAAATTTGTGATTTATTTTTAATAGTTTACATAAGTCCATATAGACCTGTATAGAGGAGAACCTATCTGTACCTCTGTGGCCTATACAGCTCTGTACAGGGGGATATATTTTACTGATGTTTAATGACAAAATTTGGTCTTGTGCAGGTTCCAAGGAGGCATTCAAGGATGCCTACCTGAACTTCTCTCATTAAGTCACTATGCACAAGCAAATCTGAGAAAATGCAACTAAAGAAATAAACCAGAGTTTATGAGTTGATTTGTCTGTCTGAATCTATTGCCTGTTTATGTGACATGCAGTCTGGGTGAATGGACATGGCAGCATTGGCAACAAACATGTGCCATTCAATGCTGTCATTATCAGGACTTGATTGATAAAGTCATACCTATGTACTTTGAGTCCTTCAACTCTGGGAATAAGAATGACTGCATGTCACAAATCCTTGTATCAGATAATGTGAATGTCAAACCATTGCATGTCATTCAATGAAATGATCACAGCATTGATGAACAAGATGGCTATTCAATGGATCATCTCTGGATTATAATCATGACCAACCTCCTTCAGTATGAAGTTAGGTTGAAGGAGATATTATTCCACACTAAATCTGACTTGGGGCCACCAGCCACAAAACATCAAAAAGATTAAGTGGATACATGGTGTCATCAGTAAACCAGCCCTTTGGACCTTTGTACACTCCATACATGACAGCTATCTCTAGGATATCTCCAGCTACACCAGGGCTTGACAGATCTCTCTAGATTTCCCAGACTCTCCAGACCTCCTCAGAGACACAGCCACAGCATAGCCAGCTCCAGAGTTCTCTAGTAAGCTCTAGTTGTGCCATATTTCTCCAGATATTGACAGATATTCATATATACTTAGCCAAATACTAATCAAGCACACTAACCAAGTCTAACCAGTGCTTTGCCAATATTTCTAACCCAGACTATCTAATGTTTTGTTTTCTAACCAAGTCTAACCAGTGCTCTGTCAATATTTCTAACTTAAACTATCCAATGTTATATCTCCTAATCAAGTCTTACCAGTGCTTTGTCAATATTCCTAACCCAGACTATCCAATGTTTTATCTTATAACCTAGACCACTTTGCCAATATTCCTGACCTAGACTAACCAGTGCTTGATAATATTCCTAACTTGAACTAACCAGTACTTTGCCAATATTTTTAATCCTGACTAACCAATGTTCTTCTTTCTAACCCAGACTGACCAGTGCTTTAATAATCATTTTTATCTTTTAACCATATATTTTGCATCCTAACTTGTACTTAAATCAGAACAAATCATGTAGTCATGGATTTTGATCATGGAAATATGTTCTCTCTAATAATCATGATATAAATATTTAATTTGGTTGAGTTATTAGTCCAGAATCAACTCTAGATTGGAAGATATTATCTATATCTCATCTATAACATAATTTATCTGTGTGCTTAGTGGCTGATGTGAATGCTATTTATATATGGTACATATCATTTAGTGGAATCTAAGCTTTATTTGAACTAATAGAGCTATATGTATATGAGTGTATAATGAAATCTAGTCAAAAATAACATGTAAAATAGAATCAGTCATATCTCAGCTGCATATACAAATTATGTGATTTATGGATTAAGTGAAAGCCAGGAATCCCACTACCTCCAATATAGCCATAACTAAGTGTTGAATTTCTACACTACCTGGCTGTAGGCCAGTTTTTTAGTTACTACTAGTTAGCATTGATTAGTGTGTTTGTGTTATGACAGGCGCGGGTAGCATAAGTCATAGACTCGATGTGCAACCTAAAGCTACGAGACGAAGGTGAGGTGCGTATGTCCTGAGCGCAATGCACAGAGACTGGTCACTACTCTGCCTAGGCAAGTATGTAGCGACATCGAAGATGAAGGCAGAGTATCCTTGAGTGAAGATGCTGTGAGGCTTAGTGGTTCAGAGGGAGAGCAGAGGGGAGCGAGAGGGTCAAAGATGCAATAGATTGCTATCTCGAGTAGGCTCAAGCTAAAGTTACATGCTTGTGCTACACCTCTATATATATGTGCAGGAGATGTGCACAGACCAGGCCAAGTAGAGCCTCAAAGACAGAGAAAGACATAAGGGAAAAAGAGGATAAGCATCTATGAGTAATCTGCAGTATGAATGAGTAAGAGAAAGAGTGCAGATTGGAAATAAGAAGCTAATGCACAGCAAAGAAGATCAGAAGAGAATGTGCTGTGGCACGAGGACTGCAGGAGCAGTAGAAGAGAAGCTCAGGTGAAATACCTGAGATAAGGATAAGCAACATAAGGTGTCAGAAGCAATGAAGTGAAACAAAGAAGCAAGAAAAGCATGCAGTGCCAAAGGAAAGAGTCTGAGAGAGAAGGAAGTGGCATAGGCCAACGGAAGAGGTTGATGAAGGGACAATGGTGAACCAGGGCAATATACAGTATCAGAGACCACAGGTCCAGGGGAATGATGACGGGTATATGCCAGTAGGATGACTGGCAAGGCATAGGCGAACCAGCAAGGATGGCTGGTGAGACATCTAGAGGTGCAATGAGAGGCGCTGCAGCTAAGACAAAGAAAAAGAAAAGAGGGCCAGAGATCAATTGTAACAGTTTGGTTGCCATTTGCCAGGTTAGGGTCTATCTCTGATTAGTGTGTTTGATGTTTGGTTAGCACTTGATCAGTGTGCTTAATACTTAGTTACTATATTGGAAGGAGCTGAGAAGCTGGAAGGGCTGGCCAGCTCTAGCCAGACTGTGACACTCTGGACAACTAAGGGCTTGTTTGCTGACATGATCAGGGAACTGGTGAGGAAATGATAATAATAGATAATGAAAATAATGGTAGATAATGGTAGACGAGCTGGTGGCCAGTTGAGGGGCAAGCCCCTCTAAGGGTGTTAATGAGAATGAGAATAATAATATAATATTTTCATTGGTAACAAAAGAACAAAAAAAAATAGAAAA